>JARKIC010000706.1:0-208063 GCA_029378375.1 Mycena olivaceomarginata | reverse complement strand
CCATGTCCAACCCTCCTTTTAATTGAGCCACCATGTCGGCGGAAAGTTATACATGCAAAATCACGCACGGCATGACCATGGCTCAGGCTCTTCGACTAGGTAAAGTCGCCGCTCCCAAGTATCGAGTGCATTTTAACTCACCTATTACTCCAGTCCCCTCTGCCTCGCGATCCTTTTCACCGTGTTTCGTTTCCGTCCGCCTACGCTCCGGATTGCCTCGGCGGGCTCCTTATCGGTGCGAGCCATCTACCTGTGAGCGTAGACTCTTGTATGGCAATGCGTGCACGAGGCTGACAACTGTGGCATTCAGCTCCCGTCTAACGGACCCCGCCCAAGACCTTATCGTCCGACGCTCGAACGCAAGCACCCTAAGCTGGGCCTCGAAGCAGGGTGCTTTGCATCCCTAGGTCGAGCATGGCGGCAACGGCATCCCCATTGCGTTTATATCGCAGTCGGACGCGGGTGCTCCGCACCGGACATGCATAGCTTAGCGCGACTCTTTGCTGCACAGGCTGCATTCGCGCGTCCCGTGTTCATCTTCTGGAGTTGTATGCCTTCTACGGAGACGCACTCGGGCGGACGACGATAATCGATCGACTTTCGGCCATCGTTTCACTGTGGGCGCCAATTTCCTCCTCAACCGGCCCCACCACCGATGGCGGCGATACCGCGCTACACCACAGCCCCCTCGCTCGCGCACAAGCCGACGAGATTCTGGACACGCACATCAATATCCTGCCCTTCTCCCCCGACCTCGTTCGCCTCGGTACGTGCCCGCGGATACTACGTCCGCGGCCGAATCCACGTCGCCATAACCATCACGGTTGGGATTCCTTCCCAAACGACTCTCGCTCTCGCGGCATAGCTGCAACCCCCGAGCCATCTCCCTCCGCACTTCACTCCACTCCTGGCCCCACACCTCATCCTCGACGCACCCCCCAAACCGTCCTCCAGCTCCAAAACACCCTGCGCCCTCATCCTCTCCCACCTCTCCCCGTCGACACGGAGGCTGAACGGGCCTGTCCGGACGACATCAGTTCATCACGCCGTACCCTGCACCCACAGCCCCTGCGCTTCGTCCTCGCGCTCGGCGGGCTCTCCGAGTGAGCCAACTCCACGCTGGGCTCGCGCGTCGACACGCACTCCCACTAGTCCGGCTTGGGGCGCGGCGCCTGAGAAGCTCGCGTACCTGCTCACAACGCCACGAAGGCGCCCGGGCTCGGGCTCGACGTCCACGCCCTCCCGGAAGCCGTGCAAGCGCACGTTCTGTCCAGCAGATCGAGGACTGCACTAAGGCGCATTTTTGGGAGGCGGTGCTGTCGCTCGAGTCGGTGCATCGCCTCGGCGCGATCCGAGAGGGCGGAGCGTGTTTTGGGTGGCCTGGTGGGCAGGTCTGTATGTTGAGGTGGCGGAGGCTGAGAGAGAAGACTTATCATCTCAGTGCGCTCGCAGTTATCTAGATCTCGTTGTTGGCGACTCGGCTCTCGGTGATTTTACCCCACCCACTGTCCCTATTTCATTCTACATATATTTCTCTACTCAGTATTTTACATGTCCCTCGTAGCCCAAGCGCTTTAGGACCCAATATTCATTTGATCCCAATCACTCTTCCTCTCTCCTCTCTCTCTCTCTCCACCTCGTCGCGCGAAGGAGCTAATGCCCTTCCCTAGGCTCATGAAACCAGCCCGCCCCGGTGAAACTGATGCCATCGTAAACTCAGACATTCCCCATCCCGTCCTCATCGTGCAAGGGGTCTTGGGGCTTGCATGTGCGAATGCCCATGCCGCCACCACCATCATGATCGCGCTCGACACATGCTCCAGCCGGTCGTGTACGCAGTGCATCCCGCGCCCCGAATGCGTTCCACCAGGGACCGCACAGAGCGTCCGCGAGCCACATCCTGCACAGCTGCGCCTCGGTACACGCCAGCCAGCCAGCCAGCGCATCGAAACTCATCTCGTCGAGGAAGGGAGGATCGCGCTGGCACAGCCCACATATTGCGAGTGCAACCCTTCCTTCCATGCAATCCCTTCGTCGAGGGGGGCGCCGGCAGCGCGACCGCCACCCATGGCCACCATCTCCTTTCCTCCTTCTCCCACTGCCACTTCCGTCCCTTCGCATGCACCGCTACCCCGCGGCCCATGGAGATGGAATGCGGAGGCCAAGGAGATCCTCGCCTCGCCCCAGCGCAGCTCCGCTCAGCTTGGGCAAGCGAAGAAAAACCAGGAAACTAAGAAGAAAGAAAAGGAGACTCACAAATACGCTACGACGTTATGACCCGCGAACTGGAAGTTGATCCCATCGTACATCGTAGTGGGGGCATTTGCCTGTTGCAGAGGTCAGTAATGCGTGGGTCACAGGCAGAAGAGAAGGGGGGGAGGACGACACAAGACGGAAGAAAAAGAGGGGCGCGCGCCTTTGCAGGCTCGGTGCCTCGCTCTCAAGGCGCGTCGCTCATCAGAGCGAAGCCAAGCGTCCGCACACTCCGCCATTGTCACTCCAGCGAAGTAACAGCACTCGCCCTCACCCGAGCGAGGAAACGACAGGAAAAAAAAGCGCTTGTCATTCAAGGCAGGGGAAACGCGCTCGTCTTCTCGCTCTCACGCGCGCCGCCGGTTTAAAGCGGAGCGCCCGCGCTCATCATTCGATCGAGCAAAGCACCGCGCGGGCTCGTCAGAGAGAGGTAAACGCGCTCCTGCTCCCTCTTCATGCGAGCGAGCCACGCAAAAAACGGCGACTCCGCCCTCCTGTCCTCCTGGATAACGACAGGAAGAGGGGCCGAGTACGAGCATGGGGGGAAAGGGAAGTGTGCCCGTCCTCGCATCCAAACCCCGAACGCCTAGACTAGAATGGAATGAAATGAACAAAAAAAACGCACTAAGTATTCAATCCAAAAACATCTACACTCGTCGCGCTGCTATTCGTATTGGAAGGGCCGCACGCGAGATAGTTGATGATGGTATCGTGGGAGGAGGAACGCAGACATCGAGGCGACGAGGGCTGAGGAGTTGTTTAAATATTCTAGAGAAGTGCGAACCGAGGGGAGTGAGAGGCGAGGAGATGAATTAAAGGGATGCATAGGGAGACGCACAAATACGTCTTGACATCCCTCGCTGCTGCCTTCAAGAACGGCGCCCAGAACCTCGTTGCCGACGTTGTATATCTCAAAAGACGTTGATTGTTTTGATGTACTGCCGTCGCCGTCGTAATCATCATCAGCTTACACTAAGAGAAACCTGTCTGTACTTACATGATCGAGGAGAGTACACCAAGTGGGCTGGGTGGTATCGATCAAGCCGTTGAGCGCTGCGGCGAACGCGTGTCAGTCAGTCTCGGAAGGCGAGGTGAAGGAGAGCAGGACAATGTACCAATCGGGGACTGTGCATCCATGAAAACTGACGGCCGACTTGACGAGAAAGCAAGAATTGACGCGGGCACCGACCAGTAGAGCGTGCGACATCGGCACACATTGGTATTGCGCTCTCGGGATAGGTATAATCAGTCTACTAAATTCTTCAAAAATTTCTGCTCTATCCTATGCACTGCGGGGATAGATTAAGTTTTCGCCCCGAAAAACGGGCTTTAAAACGGGACATTTTCCCAAGTGAAATTTTTCCAAAATGGAAAATTCAGGGGAAAGTTTCCGATTTCCTGTGAGTTTTACACTGCAAAAAAATTGAGGGTTTTTCCAGTGGGAAAACAGCAGGCAAAAAATTACCTTTTTCTGGTGTTTTTCGATCCTGAAAGAGGAGAAATTTTGCCCAAGGAAAAAGCCATGCAACTTTTTCCCTTGGGAAAATTTCTCCTTTTTCGGTGGGAAAAACACTTGGTGGGCCTAGAAGTAGTGTTTTTTCCCACCGAAAAAGGAGAAATTTTCCCAAGGGAAAAAGTTGCATGGCTTTTTCCTTGGGCAAAATTTCTCCTCTTTCAGGATCGAAAAACACCAGAAAAAGGTAATTTTTTGCCTGCTGTTTCCCACTGGAAAAACCCTCAATTTTTTTTGCAGTGTAAAACTCACAGGAAATCGGAAACTTTCCCCTGAATTTTCCATTTTGGAAAAATTTCACTTGGGAAAATGTCCCGTTTTAAAAGCCCGTTTTTCGGGGCGAAAAACTTAATCTATCCCCGCAGTGATGGAAATTGTGCATCTTGATTTCTTGTGCCGAAGGAAATGGATACCAGCAAGATTCAATCTTTCCTGCTGCCGTCGATTTGATCATTCGAAACGGCCGGGCTGGTCGGCAATATCAGATACAACTCACCTTCCGCTGCTGCTGGTACAAGAGTCAGGATCATACCTCGTCTGTCAAAACAATATATTCATGCAATCCGAACCAGTGCACATGAGCCTACTCAGAAGGTCCAACCTGCCACAAACGGTACGGATTGATGCTGAATGACACAGCAAATGTATAAGATTCATGGGACCCCAGATGGACTCGGGCAGGAAAGCTCTAGCCGAGATCAATTCCACGCGAACCTCTGGAGACGTCCACTTCCCAGGCGATCGGATCTTCTGGGTGATTCACATCTTGATTAACACCTTGTCTCCACATAAACCTCAGCCACCAGCTATTAATGCTATCTGATCCCACATCTTTGTTTCTCGACCACATTCCACTTCTGCAATGAGTCCACCCTGCCTCTCCAGCATCCAAAGTACCAAACCCACCACACGCTTAGGAAATGCTTTTAGGAAATTCATGCCTGGCAGAACAGCCGTGGATGACTTCCCTATGCTTGGAAACAAGTTTGCAAGCACAATCAAGGCTGTTATGCCAATCCTTGAAGGTGCAAAAGCAGCTGTCACAGGCATTGGTATCCCAGGTGTCGAGGGTGTTGTCAGCGGGGTGTACTTTTTGGCACAGAGGACTCTGGTGTGTGGTACTGGAGATGTAAATAAATTCTGCTAACAATTTCAACAGGATATGAAAGCAAACCGAGAAGACTTATCCGAGCTGAATGAACAGTTGCAAGCTTTGACCAAAATTGACACTGGAGATCTTAATGATGGAGATTTGAAGAACCGCATCACAAATCTGATCTTGTGGGTAGCTTCTTAATCCTGGGCTATGATGCTATGCTGAGTTGTCTCAGGAATATGACTACAGTTGCCAAATCATGCAAATCGCTCATGGATAAAGGGAATATTTCACAATTCTGGAAAACTGCAGAATGTGCAAAGCAAATTCAAGGCATGAAAGATTCAATAGCCTCACATATTCAGGACTTTACTGTAGGTACTATCTATTGATCTGTAATCTCTCTGCTCATAGTATACAGCTCAAGAGCAACATCTCAATTGAAAAATTGGTCCAAGATATAGGATCCAAAGGTATATAAGTGAAACTACCCAGAAAATATGGTCTGAATTTTAGTTAGTTGATCAAGTGCGGGCTGAACAGATCCTTGCCAAAATCAAATATGTTTCAGCACGGTACAATGCTGAAAATACCCCTGATTCATGTGCAGATGGTACACGAGTTGATATTATCCAGGACATTGTGACACACTTGACTGGAGCACTTTATCCAGCTCACCGCATTATCATGCTCAGTGGCTCTGCAGGATCTGGCAAATCAACAATTGCAAAGACTGTTGCAACTATTGTAGCAGAGGAAAAGTGTATTCTTGCTGCCTCATTCTTTTTTTCTCGAAACTATGCAGAACGTCGAGAAATTCGAGGCCTCCCTCTCACTCTTGCCTATCAGCTAGCAGATTTCAACATCAACTTTAGGAACCTTCTTGTCAAATTTTTGGAAGAAGACAAGACTGGTATTCTTGATGCAGAGCCAAAAGTGCAATTTCAGAAGCTTGTTGTTGGGCTTCTTACTCAGATACCAGCTTGTCAAACTCCATGGATCATTTGTCTTGATGCATTGGATGAATGTGGACAGGATCATGGCCAAACTGTGCTGCAATGGCTATCAGCTTACATTGACAGGATACCTGCACACATTCAGTTCTTTATGACTGGACGCCCTGAAGTTCCATCTTATCTCAAGCATGATAAACTGTGCTCTATGATGCATAGCATTATTCTGGACAGCATTGACAAAAGAAAGGTCCAGAAAGATATTGAAAAGTATGTAACACAGGCACTGGATGGCAGCAATTGGAAAACAAAATCTGATTGGAAAGCTCAGAAGCAAGATATTCAGGCCATAACCAATCATGCCAATGGCCTGTTTGTCTATGCTGCAACTGCTGTTCGCTACATTCTTGCAGGCTTGCCTAAGACTGATCCACAGAAGTCAGTTGACTACCTTCTCAAGGGTGCTCCACTTTTGCATTTGGATGACCTCTATTACTATGTCATGAATGAGGCCATTCAAATACCAGGAGAGTCAGATCCACGTGCTCAAGATGAATATTATCTGTCTTTGAAAGTGCTTCATACAATCATTCTCCTTTTTGAGCCTATGAACCCAGGGAATTTAGCAGAGTTCCTTGGTATAGAGGAGAAAGAACTTCGAAACATATTATCTCCTCTGAGTGCAGTCATCTATATCCCAGATGACAATGAGGGCAAAATACAGATCATACACCTGTCCTTCCGGGAGTTTCTAATAGCAAGAATATCAAGCAGGCGCTCTGACTTGGTCTTTTGTACAGAGCAGCAGATGTATGATATTGCTTGCAATATACTCCAAGTTATGCAGGATAATCTAAGGTTCAACATCTGTGGTTTGGAGACATCATGCCTCCAGAATGATGATATGCCAAACTTGAAGGAAAAGTTGGATGACAATCTTCCAACCTGGCTTAGATATTCATGCATCTTCTGGGGAGATCATTTATCTATGCTCCCACAGAGTACAAAAATTGACAAGAAAGTGTTAGATTTTTTTGAACATAAAGTGTTGTTTTGGCTTGAAGTGCTAAGTCTGTTGAAAATGACAAGGATAGCAACAGAGAGTCTATCAAAGGTGATAACATGGACAAAGGTAGGTAGAGCTACTTTATCTGGCATATGTAAAAAACTAAACAATAACAAGGATCCTGACATTCAACACTTTGCAATGGATGTGAAAAGGTTTATCAGGTTTTTCCAGCCAGCAATTGCACAAAGTACTCCACATCTCTATATATCTGCTTTAGCTCTAGCCCCAGTACAGTCAAAAATCAGAAAAACATTCCAGCCACACTTTCCTGGACTGCTATTAGTCCAGTGTGGAGGAATGAGAGAATGGCCTGCTACATTAGCTGTGCTGGATGGCCACACAGGCTCAGTCCAGTCTGTGGCCTTCTCCCCTGATGGGAGGCAGATTGTCTCTGCATCTCATGACCACACCCTCCGCTTGTGGGATGCAAAGACTGGAGCTCCAATTGGTGATGCACTGGAGGGCCACACTGGTGTGGTCTGGTCTGTGGCCTTCTCCCCTGATGGGAGGCACATTGTCTCTGCATCTTATGACCACACCCCTCCGCCTGTGGGATGCAGAGACTGGAGCTCCAATTGGTGATGCACTAGTGGGCCACACAAACACAGTCCAGTCTGTGGCCTTCTCCCCTGATGGGAGGCACATTGTCTCTGCATCTCATGACCACACCCTCCGCCTGTGGGATGCAGAGACTGGAGCTCCAATTGGTGATGCACTGGAGGGCCACACCGGTGTGGTCTGGTCTGTGGCCTTCTCCCATGATGGGAGGCACATTGTCTCTGCATCTGATGACCACACCCTCCGCCTGTGGAATGCAGAGACTGGAGCTCCAATAGGTGATGCACTGGAGGGCCACACTGGTGGGGTCTGGTCTGTGGTCTTCTCCCCTGATGGGAGGCACATTGTCTCTACATCTTATGACCACACGCTCCGCCTGTGGGATGCGGAGACTGGAGCTCCAATTGGTGATGCACTGGAGGGCCACACTGGCAGGGTCTGGTCTGTGGCCTTCTCCCCTGATGGAAGGCACATTGTCTCTGCATCTTATGACCACACCCTCCGCCTGTGGGATGCAGAGACTGGAGCTCCAATTGGTGATGCACTGGAGGGCCACACCGGTGTGGTCTGGTCTGTGGCCTTCTCCCCTGATGGGAGGCATATTGTCTCTGCATCTTTTGATCACCACCCTCCGCCTGTGGGATGCAGAGACTGGAGCTCCAATTGGTGATGCACTGGAGGGCCACAGTGGTGTGGTCATGTCTGTGGCCTTTTCCCCTGATGGGAGCCACATTGTCTCTGCATCTCAGGACCACACCCTCTGCCTGTGGGATGCAGAGACTGGAGCTCCAATTGGTGATGCACTGGAGGGCCACACTAGCAGGGTCATTTCTGTGGCCTTCTTCCCTGATGGGAGGCACATTGTCTCTGCATCTGATGACCACACCCTCTGCCTGTGGGATGCAGAGACTGGAGCTCCAATT
This sequence comes from Mycena olivaceomarginata, assembly GCA_029378375.1. Taxonomy (NCBI): domain Eukaryota; kingdom Fungi; phylum Basidiomycota; class Agaricomycetes; order Agaricales; family Mycenaceae; genus Mycena; species Mycena olivaceomarginata. The sequence goes on along the minus strand of JARKIC010000706.1, from coordinate 199,698 downwards.
GGTGATGCACTGGAGGGCCACACTGGTGAGGTCTGGTCTGTGGCCTTCTCCTCTGATGGGAGGCACATTGTCTCTGCATCTGATGACCACACCCTCCGCCTGTGGGATGCAGAGACTGGAGCTCCAATTGGTGATGCACTGGAGGGCCACACTGGCAGGGTCTGGTCTGTGGCCTTCTCACCTGATGGGAGGCACATTGTCTCTGCATCTTATGACCACACCCTCCGCCTGTGGGACGCAGAGACTGGAGCTCCAATTGGTGATGCACTGGAGGGCCACACGGATGCAGTCCAGTCTGTGGCCTTCTCCCCTGATGGGAGGCACATTGTCTCTGCATCTGATGACCACACCCTCCGCCTGTGGGATGCAGAGACTGGAGCTCCAATTGGTGATGCACTGGAGGGCCACACAGATGCAGTCCAGTCTGTAGCCTTCTCCCCTGATGGGAGGCACATTGTCTCTGCATCTGATGACCACACCCTTCGCCTGTGGGATGCAGAGACTGGAGCTCCAATTTGTGATGCACTGGAGGGCCACACTGGCAGGGCCTGGTCTGTGGCCTTCTCCCCTGATGGGAGGCACATTGTCTCTGCGTCTAATGACCACACCCTCCGCCTATGGGACGCAGAGACTGGAGCTCCAATTGGTGATGCACTGGAGGGCCACACAGATGCAGTCCAGTCTGTGGCCTTCTCCCCTGATGGGAGGCACATTGTCTCTGCATCTGATGACCACACCCTCCGCCTGTGGGATGCAGAGACTGGAGCTCCAATTGGTGATGCACTGGAGGGCCACACCGGTGTGGTCTGGTCTGTGGCCTTCTCCCCTGATGGGAGGCATATTGTCTCTGCATCTTTTGACCACACCCTCCGCCTGTGGTATGCAGAGACTGGAGCTCAGAGTGGTGAAGAAGCACTGGAGGGCCACACTCACTCAGCCAACTCTGTCACAACTCTACATGATGGGAAGCACAATGTGTCTGCATCTTATCACCATTATCTCCCCTCATGGGATGCAGAGCCTTTGAATTCAGATGTCCCTCCTACTGCAAAAAGCACATTGCCAGAGTACAATTCCTGTGTGGCCCAGAAGTGGGAAAAAGTAAGCCTGATTCCCCCATCTTTCTTTTCATAGGTTAAGTAAATCTCTTGTAGATCCATGTGACCACTGTTTCTCCATTTTGGTCCATTAATTGAGGCTGGGTGTCATCCAAAGCTGGATTACTCTTCTGGCTCCCAAGTCAACACCGAAGTGGATTTTGGATGCCTCTTAATAAATTCATAATCGGCCAACACCAAACAAGATTCTCCTATGAGAAATTCATGCATAGTCTAAAATGGGCAAAGTGTTATTCACCGCCTGAGAAACAAAACATGGGGTAGGATCACAAAGAATTGCTGTATTTCTTTTCTCCTTTAACATCTCCATCAACTGCTACTGTTCTTTTATATCCTTTGATAAGACTTTGTTTAGTCTCACTTGTGGTCAGACTCCACAAGATTTATGACAGTTGATAAATCTTTTATATGGAGTCTGATTTTGTTGGCAGGTCTGATCATGGACCTGGGTTTTCGGTAGACACGTGACCACTTCCCCATGCCCAAATTCGGACAATCTCTCCTCACCAGAGCCTTGGGAACCTGCATTATTGCTGAATACATTTGAACAGATTATTGGACCATTTTTCCCCTTTCAATGAAATAAATTGGATCTCAAGTGTACACAGGAGGTGTTATTTATGTATGTGATTTGAAATGGCAATAGTACACCAAGAAGGACATCAAAATCTTCAGAGAACTTTTCAGTAACTACTGATAGCTTTAAATAAAAGTGACATGCAGTCAGAATGGCTTCTAGACCGTTGCAAGTGGCCAAATCCCGAGTATTGTCTGGATTTGGACGTGCGAACTGGTCACGTTTCCATCAAAAACCCAGGTCCTTGATTGCACCTGCCAACAGATTCAGACCAGACTTTGTTCAAATTGTTAAATGTGTGTCATGCACCTCACCATTGAACAAAAATTGGGCAAAAGTCATGCATCACAAAGACCTATCTCTACAACCTAAGATTGTGGAGCCACATTCCATTGAATCAGGGCCTATGGGGTCCACTAATAATCTAGAGGTAACAGACCCTGTGAGAGCTCACTAGAATTCAAATATTTGCTGCTGAATCAAGTGGGTGAGGTATTGGATTCCACTACCACAGAACATGTACACTGACTTATATACTAAATGAGATATATACTACAGTACCTAAGAGAGAACAAGGAAAGACAGTACAAGAACATGAACATGTTGTGAACACAACTGGAACACATCATGTCTGGCTAGGGCATGTCATGAGTCTACTCATGAGTAGACTCTGATCCATGTGTGAGTACTCACATTCAAAAATGTTGAACTTGGATCTATGGCAACTCAACTCATGAGTTGTATGAGTACTCATGGGTTTTGTGGAAATCACAAGCACCTGTGAGTTTTGTACATATTCTGGCTATGATGTATAAAATATAGTTATCATTATCATAGCAGGTTACCACAGATGGCATTTAAGAGGTGTGTAACAATTCCAGACTGATCATAGGGCTTTCAAGAACACTTTGAACCTGTCAGATCAGTTAAAATCCAGTCAAGTACTCATGAGTTCGGGAATTCCTTTCTACAATCCAGACTCAGATCTGTGGTGACCTGTCCACCATGAGTGCTCAGACTCATGAGTAGCCTACTCACAGGTTTCCCATGGACTCACAGGTTACCCAGACTTGTGACATGCCTTATGTCTGGCTATCAGATATTGGATCACTAGCAAGGCAGTGCTGAGAGAATACTGAAGGTGTCAGGGGAACCTGTGCTCCGGCATTTCTGTCTGCTCTGTCACTTCCGGCACCTGCCCCATCACCTCTGGCACCCCCGTTGTTTCCATTGCTTCTGTCTGCTCTGTCATCCTCAGCCGCTCCGGTTCTGTCACCTCTGGTTCTGGCACCCTCAGCTCCCATCCCACCCCACCATTCATGCTGGCATGTGTTATGCGACCAGGTCTGGGATTGTAGATACCTATGGACATGTGCTCACTTCTGTCTGCTCTGTCACTCTTGGCTGCTCTAGTCCTGTCACCTCTGGTTCTGGCACCCTCAGCTCCTGTCCTGCCCCACTGCTCACACTGTGAGGTCTCAAAGCATGCTATGCACTGCTCATTACCTTGCTGGCCACCAGCCGCACTCACCCCTTGGTACACACCACCATTCACCCCCAATTTCTCCTAGGGTCCTTGCAACTTACTACAGCCTTTTTAAGCCTGCCCAGCTTGCTGTCCAGATTACCATGCCACCATTGGCCACCCCCACCACTCTCACCACTGCCATTGCTGCTGTCACTCCACTGATTTATCCTGCCATTTCTGATTGGCATTGTAGGTGATGTATCCTACATTGTTAATGGGACCTGAATATACTCAACGACACCCAGGTATACCCGCATTTTTGGGAAGAAAGGAGAAGACATATGCCAGTATATGCATCTTATTGAGCATTCCATGTGCGGAGATAAGGTTGTGCACCATTTTGACGTGGTGGGGTTTGAGGTATTGGTTGTACCCAAAAGTATAGGCCCCGACATCAGCTAGCTTGTGGGTTGAGAAGATAGCGAGTAGATATAATAGCACCGTGATCCATATGGTCATAGTAGTATGTAACTCGGCAACGTGACATAACAGATGAGCCCAGCGAGAAACCCGTGTTGGGAGATCTGTCCAAGAAGTGGGATTTAGATTGTATCGACCCTGATAGATCTCCTGCCAAAAAACTTAGCGTGGACAGATTTATTTTGATCGAGTTGTGTGTGAATCTAAGGAGATCATGCTCATGCTATTGAAATTATTTCGCTCTATTCTCATCTGTTCCTATCTGCTCTGATTCGATCAGCCCCAGCGAGGGAGATATGTTCGTTTATATTGATATCATTGCAATGCAGACACATATTTATGCAGGCACAGATAGGCAGATCAATTCAAACATTATAGAAACATATATATTGATTTAAATACTCTGCTCGTTTGTGCACCAGCCACCCCCCAGTGCCCACCCGCAAACATTGGCTTGACCACACTAACTTGCAGCCTGTGTACGAAGCCCAAGTCAGACACGGTAAAGCAGGTGCAAAAAGGGATTACCTTGGTCTTGGATGCTGCAGCATTCACAGACGCTTCCCTGTATTGCTAGAGGAAATATGTCAGTGTATCCTTGATCTAACAACAATAGAAACTATGCACATCAGAATCCGATGTCTTCTTGATGGACACCCAGTATATTTTGAAGTCAGAGAGATAACCGCCAGGATGTTTTTTGCACCAGTCGATCATGCACAGGTTCCTGAAGGCACATTGTCAATGGAGTATGGCAGAGGGAGTGAATGGGAGAGCTTACCTGGGAGTTTTGGACACCCCTGGGGTTGCTTTTGTTCCCTTAGCTGTGGGTGCTGGTGGGACCCTCGGCAGTGCTGGACAGCACTGTCCCTGTGGGGATCACAGTGGGCACCTGCTGGATAGGGGTCACCGTCATTGGCACTGGGGTATCGAAGGGCCTATGGCAGCAAGGCAAATTAAAATAAATGCTCTGAAACGGGAATCTACTTACAGCGGATTAGGTACCTGGATATCTTCTACTGCCGGGGAAACTGACGCAGCAGAAAGCCTAAAATGGTGTTTATAGCCTCGCTAAAGCAGCAGTCAAGCACTTACAGGGGATTGACTATCTTGAAAGTGATCACCCTCCACCGCCAGCTCTTTCTCTGAGGCACTGTTTCCCTCCATTTTCGCATAAATGGGTGGCTGAGGTAATATCAACAACGAAGGTGAAGAGAAGAACACAGTGCCTGACATCATCAGGCGAGGCTTCATCAGTACAGTCATGGATGCAGAAGAAGTTGTGAAGTGCAGCGATTGCAGGGACCAGCTTAGCCTGTGTCTCAATTGGGTATTCAGGAGTGTGAGAGAAGACCCCAAACCACCGCTTTATGATACCGAAATGCGCTCGACACAGTTACGTGCTTGTGAGTGGCGAAGATTGAAGAGTTCTTCTGGCGTTGTTGGCCTTGAATGAAGGTGAGAAAATTTCCGTGATAAAAATCGAGGCTTACTTTTGACGTGCTGTGCCCCATTCCTTGAGATGATACCGAACACCGCGGTACGGAGTCAGAAGAACATCGCAAAGTGGGAAGCCGGCATCCGCAAGATAGTACCTGCCCTTGGGTACTGCAAAATCATGTTTGTGTGCGTACTCAAAGACGGTAGAGTCTGATGCACTCCCTTCCAAACCGCTCAAAATATAGACAAAGAACATTGCGAAGTTGCATGCTGCAAGGACATTCTGGCCAATGTACCCCTTCTGATTTCGGTAACAGGCCAAAGAGTCGGATAGAACCCACGCATAGAAGTGGGAGCCATCAATTGCTCCACGGCAGTTATGAAAGTATGGGTAGAGCTTCGGATTGCTTTTGATTTCATATGGGGTCTCATCTGCGGGGAGATGGTCATGTTTTTGATAAAAGCTGCCAACAAGACAGTTAAGGATGGTGTAGATGGATCTATTCTTGCATCAGAAGGTGGCCAATCGCAAATTGAAGTGCTCACATACTTGGTTACGGTTTCTGCACTACGCTGGAAGCGCTCCTGTAAATTACAGCTGCTGTATCCGGTTCGCGCAAAGTGGAGGAAAATGGCCAATTTCTCTTCCGCTGGAACAAACTTCATGTTTACAAGGCCTGAGAAAACTTGTAGCTTGAAAAGAAGCCGAAGAAAGACATGCTGTGCCATGCCAAGCTGGTGCCGAAATCGATCTGGGTGCCCGTTGAGAAGTTCGGTGACCCAGCCATGCCCAGTGAGTATAGAAGTGTGTTGGGGGATAGCGTCCAGTGCCTCCAAGCAAAGGGATGCAGTGAAAGCAGCAACTGTGGCAAGCAATGCTGCAAGAAGTCTCCAGTTTCGCTGCCGTTCCCGTTCCTTGCGCTTTTTGTCCTGGAGACACACAGTATAAGCCCGCTTCAATTAGATGTGTCATGGGCCCACTTCCAGGTGCCATAACGAGGACTGAGGGATAGAAAACACGGTGAAAAATGTGCTTGATGTATTTACGTTATGTTACATTGATGTGACTTAACGCGCAAAGGTGTGGGAATACATTTCGTCTTGATTGATGGGCGGAGCATAAGCACAAGCACAAGCGAAGCGCCGCGCCCAAGCAGGCCCTAACGACCTCCTCCAACCTTTGTTCGCTGGATCTGGAAGGAATATTTGATATACCATCTTCTTTCATTGTCCTTGCGCTGTCTTTGCTATGGAGGCTCGGGCTCCACAGTATCACCGTTGAACCCGGTGAATAGAGCTTGAACCTGTACCCGTTTTCGACGGGTCGACGGCCGGGACAGACGGGTTTGGACCCGTACGTTTCAGGTTTCAGAGCCTACCTGTGCCGGGATGGGTACGGATGGGTTGACCCGTCAACGGGGAACCCGTACCCGGCCGTTTCGACGGCTTCGATGGGTCTCCCTGAGGCACAGAAATGAGGACATGTAGAGAGGTAGAAATTGTATGTATTTGAAATTTTATCACAATGATTATGGTCGTATACGGCCATAATGCCTGTAAGGTGACCAGTACCGTAACCGTAAGAGACCCAAGAAACAAGTTTACGGTTACGGTGTCTGTAAGTGGCCGTAATGTTTACGGCCGCAACCGTATACTGTACGGTGGGGATCCCTAGCATATATAAGGCCGACTCCAAATATGATGATCCCCCCCAGCAAGCTTCTTTCGGGTAAGATTAGCATGCCTGCTATGCACAATTTTCTTTCTTCCAAGTCGCCTTGCAAGTGCGTGGAACTCTATCTGCATCTCGGAGCGAGGCCTTGGCGGCTCGATGCTATAGATGGGTCTTGGCAAATTTGTTACTCTTCCTACTGCCGTCGTTTGCAGAGTTTACAGTTATTCTCCTTTGGGGTTCTCAGCTCGGCATCTATGGGTCCCCGGCATGATTTGAGGGTCCATCATAACCCGTCGAAATGGCCGGGTACGGATGGGATGGACGGGACCCGTACATTTCTCGATTTTAGAATCCAGGAGACGGGACGGGTTGACCCGTCCGTACCCAGAAACGGCCGTCTTTTTCAACGGCCGTACCGTTCGACATACAGGTTCAAGCCCTACCGGTGAATCACATGTTTCCAACCTTCCCGCCACTCTACGGACAGAGGAAATCACCCTGCGGATTCAGACCCAATTCCTGGGACCGGTTTAGGTTCCAGGTCTCCGTAAAAAATAATGCATTCAAATGACCATATATAGACCACTTCAGTCACCTGACTCCAGCAACCGCCGCATCTCCTACGCTCCCCAAAACAGCTGAAAACATTAAAATGCATTTGTCGATCGTGGATTACCAATCCGGTAACTACCGACTACCCTACCCTATTCTGTGAGGGTACATGGATCGAGAACACTCGGTCCCAGGGTTGCGCGGAGCGCGGTTTGCATATATCAACGTGAAATCAATTGTCGATTTAATTCTCCCGGATATCCCCAGACCTGGATATCTGGACAAAATCAGACGGTTGGTGCTCGGAATGTATCATGAGATACACGCTGAATCTCTCCGGCTCATCGCTTCTACGGCCAGCACCCTACGCCGTCTGGAGCTCCTATGCGGAGGTCTGCTTCTGTCTTTCGTCGGACCAACATTCCCTAACGCGCATTTTAAGTGTTTGAACTTCCTCTCGACCTTCCCTGTCTTCCGGTTCTGCGGGCGCTCGAACTGAGAATTTTTCTCGGCTTCAGTGGTTCTGGCCTGCCTCCACACCTGTACCCCCGTCGTCGCGGCCTTGCCCACAACGGTTCCCATGATCGAGGTCCTTTGCCTCACGTTTTACGGCGCACTCCTGATGAAGAGGATTGGGGGCCCGACCGCACCGGGCCTCTCCCCTTGTTCGACGACGCCTGTGCCTATCGCGCAAAACTTCCATCTCTGCGCCGGGTGCATTGCCACGGGCAGCCAGATGGCTCCGTCGATCAAGAGGACTATGCCTTCTATGTGTTTATCCTCGAAAGATTCCCTGGATTGCGGGGCACTGGCGTCCTCGAGATTTCTGCTGGTGGTGACGAGGGCCCACCTTGATTGAAGACATGGCCGGCGCCACGTACACTGGTGCTATTGCCACCTCTGCCGTGCCTGCGATGCCATGGAACGTGTCGTCCGCGGGTGTGCCTCCTGGATGTGCACGACACGCAGTCACGACCATGTATCCCCCCGCGGGTGCAGGACACGTATGAGGGCAAGCCACTTCGGACGACCCCTCCTACTCGGGCTTTCCCTCGCCCCTCACCGGCGTACCCCACCTCAAAACCTTGCAAACACAGTTTCACGAAATGCACGCCTCCGCTCTCGAGAACGTACCAGAGAAGGAGGCCAGACCGGCCACAGACGGCCAACATCGTGGGGGATCGCACGTCGCTGCACGCTGGGCTCACGAGAAACCCAGCATAGCACCCCGGTTTCCTGCGGGCTCCGGATCTCATTCGCAGCCCCAGGACCGCACATCAGACAGACGGGTTTCAATCCCAATCCCAATCCCAATCCCAATCGTAATGAGTCTCGACAACGAAGTCGCCAGCCCCTCGAATCCGAATTCGCCGTTGGACTTGCTGATGGTCGGCGCTACCGTCTTCTCCGTTTTCTCGTGATCATTCGTGTGGGCTCCCGGATTGCATTTGCGGTGCATGGTCTTGGGTCGAAAACACGGGCTGCGACTCGATCGCAGATTACATATTCCCCTCTGCGCCCCCCACCCTCCTGCCGCGCACGCGCACGCGTTCGAGCTGCGCGCTCTTGTCCCGAATCCTGTCCTGTCCTGTCCTGTCCCGTCCGCGTCCGCGTCTGGATGAGATGGGATGGGACGATGGGGGTCCCTGAAAATATCATACAGCTGCACTCCTTCCCATTCCCATTCCCATTCGTATGCGCTCCACTCCACCCCTCCTGGATTGGTTATGGATTGGATGGATGCATCAAAGACGCAGCCTCCACGCTGCTCCGCCGCCTCCTCCGCTTTCCTATCTTCCACCACCATCGCCCACAGGCACTCGATACCGTACGCGTGCTGTCTATCCTATTCGAACGTCTGGAATAAACTCAAGATACTCGTACAATTGCGCTCGTTCCCGCTTCTGCGTGTTCCACACCGAGAATAATCCAGCTTCAAGCTGAGCGACACACGACGAAGCCCAAAGCTATTAGCCAAGCCGGGCTAGGAACGGCGCCACACCGAGACCGATGTACGTCGAAACGTAGATACAGCGTCACTTGTGCGTGAAGCTGGAGCGCGCGAGGGCGGACAATGGAAGCGGAGATAGGATAAAGAGATGCGCGCGCGCGAGGTCCCGGAGCACTTGCACGGACGACGGCTCGAGTCGAGTTGCAGACGGAGTATATAGCTCAGTAGGCCGGGCAGACAGAGGTTTCATCCAACATAATAGTATATGTATATCATAGGCATGTACGAGGCGGTACAAGACGAGACGGGTGAGTAATGTGTACAATGGGTTTTGCTTGAGATGCAATGGGAGAGAAAGAAATGATGTAGCTGCATAGAGAAGCGATCAGCAATGCGGGCGGCGAGACGAAACAAGGTAGGCACACGCACGACGCGAGAATCATGCGCCGAACCCGTAGAGCGTGCGGCCGGAGCGCTTGAGGGCATAGACGACGTCGAGGGCTGTGACGGTTTTGCTGTGTAGCAGGGCAATGAGATAGGGTACGGAGAAAGGGAAGGGCGACGCACCGCTTAGCGTGCTCGGTGTAGGTGACCGAGTCGCGGATGACGTTCTCGAGGAAGATCTTGAGCACGCCGCGGGTCTCTTCGTAGATGAGGCCCGAGATACGCTTCACGCCTCCACGGCGGGCGAGGCGGCGGATAGCGGGTTTGGTGATACCTAGAAGAGAAGGTTAGTGAGCAAGGCGAGTTGGCGGAGGGTGGCCCGCGAGTCGGACGCACCTTGGATGTTGTTGCGAAGAATCTTGCGGTGGCGCTTGGCGCCGCCCTTGCCGAGGCCCTACGGCGACGGTGAGCATGGACCAAGTTGGCGATGAAGAAAGCGGGATGTACCTTTCCACCTTTGCCGCGTCCAGACATGTTATTGAGAAATGGTGAGGGGTGGGTGGTTGTGGTGGTTGAAGAGAGAGAGGCGTGGCTCAATCAAACAACACGCGCTGTTTGTTGACAAGCCATGTTTGCGGCTGTTGACGCGTTCTTTCCTCCATTAGGCACTCTATTGCTTCTCTCCCCTCATCTCAAGCAGTCGCACGAGGATACCAAGATCCGTATGGCTAAAGCATATGTATCGTCGAGGAGTTCAAATCTTCAAGGGCCTCGACGCTGCCATGAAAGATATGCCGCGGACCGCACAGGAGAAGGAAACTCAAAAGTCGAGACGAAGCTTCACTGAGGAAGAAAGACAGCCTCAGCATTGGCCGCCACCGTGCAGACATGTCTTCCCATGCCACGCACCCCTACCGCCCCTCCGGCCCTTACCCTGCCCTTCTGCCACCGCGCGCACCAAAGCCAGAATTGGACGCTTGCAACGCCGATACTTATGTCGCTCACTGCCTGTCCCCTTTCCTTCCTTCAACCTCGCTGCAAGCGAGTAATTCTGAAACACCGACGCCGAGTAATGGGTCCGAATGTCTGACGAGTGGCTCGACCGCCAGCCGCCTGCTGCATTGTCTCCTCGTCGTTCAATTCAAAGATTTATCTGAGACATATGGTCCGCTTGCACAATCATCAATGGCCTCAACCATAAAATCGGTAGCAACATCCTGAAGCTCGATAGCCTTCAAATTGGCTGAACAGTTCTTACTCTCGTCCAGTCTAGTCCTGCTCTTTGTGGATGAATGCACTCTCTCAAGGCCTCATGAAACCGCTGTCAGCCACGATTCTCGGCTTGGCCCCGGGACAGCCACCAAGTACAATATTGCAATCTGTCAGGGTCCTTCTCTACAATTTCGGCGCTCCAGCTTCTCCCGGCGACGACCTGCTCGACTGCTCCAATAGGCTGCGCTCTACGTCCAACCCTCCTTTTTAATTTAGCCACCATGTCGACGGAAAGTTATACATGCAAATCACGCACGGCATGATCAGGGCTCAGGTCCTTCGACTAGGTAAAGTTCGCCGTTCCCAAGTATACGAGTGCATTCCTGACTTACCTATTATTACTCCAGGTCCCCTTCTGCCTACGCTTCGGACTGCCTCGGCGGCCATCCTTATCGGCACGAGCCATCTACCTGTGAGCGTAGACTCTCGTATAGCAATGCGTGCACGAGACTGACGCTGTACCATTCAGCTCCCGTCTAACGCACCCCGCCCAAGACCTTATCGTCCGACGCTCGAACGCAAGCACCCTAAGCTGGGCCTCGAAGCAGGGTGCTTTGCATCCCTAGGTCGAGCATGGCGGCAACGGCATCCCCATTGCGTTTTATATCGCAGTCGGACGCGGGTGCTCCGCACCGGAGCATGCATAGCCTAGCGCGACTCTTTGCCGCACAGGCTGCGCCCGCGCGCCCGTGTTCATCCTCTGGACGTATGCTTTCCACGGAGACGCACTCCGGCGGATGACAGATAACGATCAACTTCGGCCATCGTGTCACTGCGGGCGCAATCTGCCTCTGGCGGGCGCCAATTTCCTCCTCAAACGGGCCCCACCACCGATGGCGACAATATCGCTCTACACCACAGCCCCCTCGCTCGCGCAAGCCGACGGGATTCTGGACACGCACATCAATATCCTGCCCTTCTCCCCCGACCTCGTTCGCCTCTGGACGTGCCCGCGGATACTACGTCCGCGGCCGACATCCACGTCGCCATAACCCATCACGGTTGGGATTCCTTCCCAAACGACTCTCGCTCTCGCGGCATAGCTGCAAACCCCCGAGCCATCTCCCCTCCGCACTTCACTCCACTCCTGGCCCCCACACCTCATCCTCGACGCCACCCCCCAAACCGTCCTCCAGCGCCAAAACACCCTGCGCGCCCTCATCCTCTCCCACCTCCTCCCGTCGACGCGGAGGCTGACGGGCCTGTCGGACGGCATGCAGGTCACGCCGTACCGGCAGCGCCTGCGCTTCGTCCTCGCGCTCGGCGGGCTCTCCGAGTGCGCCAAGTCCCCGCTGGGCGCGCGCGTCGACACCCACCCAATCCCACTAGTCCGGCTTGGGGCGGGGCCCCCGAGAAGCTCGCGTACCTGCTCAACAAGGCCACGAAGACGCTCGGGCTCGGGCTCGACGTCGACGCCCTCGCAGGCGCATGTTCTGGTCCAGCACATCGAGGACCACGCCAAGGCGCATTTTTGGGTGGCGGTGCTGTCGCTCGAGTTAGTGCATCGACTCGGCGCGATCGTGAAGGCGAAGCGCGTTGTGGGTGACTTGGTGCAGGTCGTGTGCGTCGAGGTGGCGGAGGCGGAGAGGATCAGGAGGCAGGTTGAGCGGGTGGGCCGGGGGGAGGTGGAGGGGAAGGAGGAGGAGAAGGTGGTGCAGAAGAAGATGCAGGAGCTGAGGGACAAGGACGTGGTTAAGCGGGAGCGGGGCACAGAGTGCGTGAAGGGGATTGCGGATTTGGTTCTGGATAACAGTGGCGGGCTGGAGGAGGCGTGGGCTGAGTTGGAGGGGTTTGTTGTGGCGAGGATGAACGCGTAGCTTGGCTGCGTAGTTGTTCTGTTCTCGGATGAAATTGAAATTGATTCTCGCCGCATCCTGCGCAGTCGAACGAGGTGTCCTCTGTCCAAGCTAAACAAACAGTGGGGTGGGAATACTATCTTCTATTATTTTCGAAGGCCGGCCGCCGATGTCAGTGGGTATTCCATCGCAGAACAGGCCAAGGAGGGCCAAGTACGGCCAAGTACTTGGCGGTCCAAGTGCGGACTATTCAACGCCAGTAGCCTGATTTAGCTTGTCCCAAGTTGTCGGAACCTATTCAATCGACGCAAGTGGATCGGAAATCCATAAGGGACGAAATCCATGCTGAGTACCGGGAAAACACAGGCTCTGGCATCTCATTGGAATGACGATAAACCGGCTGGTGCATTTTATTTATTTGTGTACAACATACGACTACGATGCCCGCATCCTCAGTTCAGTTCAGTAGGCTCGTGAAACCAGCCCAGCCCGGTGAAATTGATGCCATCGTAAACTCAGATATTCCCCATCCCGTCTCATCGTGCAAGGGGCCTTGGGGCTTGCATGTGCGAATGCCCATGCCGCCACGACCATCATGATCGCGCTCGACACACGCTCCAGCCGGTCGTGTACGCAGCGCATCCCGCGCCCCAAATGCGTTCCACCAGGGACCGCACAGAGCGTCCGCGAGCCACATCCTGCACAGCCTGCGCTCGGTACACGCCAGCCAGCCAGCCAGCGCATCGAAACTCATCTCGTCGAGGGAGGGAGGATCGCGCTGGCACAGCCCACACATTGCGAGTGCAACCCTTCCTTCTATGCACATCCCTTCGTCGAGGGGGCCGCCTTCTACTTTTGGCAGCGCGACCGCCACCCATGGCCACCATCTCCTTTCCTCCTTCTCCCCGCTGCCACTTCCTTCCCTTCGCATGCACCGCTACCCCCGCGGCCCATGGGGATGGAATGCGGAGGCCAAGGAGATCCTCGCCTCGCCCCAGCGCAGCTCCGCTCAGCTTGGGCAAGCGAAGGAAAACCAGGAAACTAAGACGAAAGAAAGGGAGACTCACAAATACGCCACGACGTTATGACCCGCGAAGTGGGCGTTGATCCCATCGTACATCGTAGTGGGGCCATTTGCTGTTACAGAGGTCAGTATGCGTGGGTCACAGGCAGAGGAGAAGGGAAGGTGGGGGGGAGGACGACAGAAGAAGGAAGAAAAGGAGGGGCGCGCGCCTTTGCAGGCTCGGTGCCTCGCTCTCAAGGGCGCGTCGCTCATCAGAGCGAAGCCAAGCGTCCGCACACTCCGCCATTGTCACTCCAGCGAAGTAACAGCACGCGCCCTCACTCGAGCGAGGAAACGACGAAAAATAATAATAATCGTCATTCAAGGCAGGGAAACGCGCTCGTCATCCTCGCTCTCACGCGCGCCGCCGGTTAAAGCGGCGCGCCGCGCTCATCATTCGATCGAGCAAAGCACCGCGCGGGCTCGTCAGAGAGAGGTCAACGCGCTCCTGCTCCTTCGTCATACGAACGAGCCACGCAAAAACGCGACTCCGCCCTCCTGTCCTCCTGGATGACGACAGGAGGAGGGCCGAGTACGAGCATGGGGGGAAAGGGAAGTGTGCCCGTCCTCGCATCCAAACCTCGAACGCCTAGACCGGAATGGAATGGAATAGAATGAACAAAAAAAACGCACTAAGTATTCGATCCAAAAACATCTACACTCGTCGCGCTGCTATTCGTATTGGAAGGGCCGCACGCGAGATAGTTGGCGGTGGTATCGAGGCGACGAGGGCTGGGGAGTTGATAAATATTCTAGAGAAGTGCGGGTCGACGGGAGTGAGAGGCGAGGAGATGAACGTATAGGGAAGACACACAAATACGTCTTGACATCCTTCGCTGCTGCCTTCAAGAACAACCCAGAACCTCGTTGCCGACGTTGTCATATCTCAAAAGACGTTGATTGTTTTGATGTACTGCCGTCGCCGTCGTAATCATCATCAGTACACTAAGAGAAACCTGTCTGTACTTACCTGGTCGAGGAGAGTAGTGCACCAAGTGAACGCGTGCCAGTCAGTCTCCCTCTATTGGCACAACACGTACGTCGCCTTAGGAGGTCTAGACTGTGGTGTGGTCAGAACGAGCTAAAGGATGAGAAGGGTGAACTGCATAGAGAAGAAGAGGTAGTGAGCGAGGGAAGGCGAGGTGAAGGAGAGCAGGTCAATGTACCAATCGGGGACTGCGCATCCATGAATTGATGCGGCACCGACCGGCAGAGCGTGCGACATCGACACACATTGATTTATTGCGCTCTCGGGATAGGTATAATCAGTCTACTAAATTCTTCAAAATTTTCTGCTCTATCCCATGGAAATTGAGCATCTTAATTTCTTGTGCCGAAAGAAATGGATCCAGCGGTAAGAATGTTACCGGCAAGATTCGATCTTTCCTGCTGCCGTTGATTCGATCATTCGAAACGGCCGGTCGGCAATATCAGATACAACTCACCTTCCGCTGCCGCTAGTACAAGAGTCAGGATCATACCTCGTCTATCGAAACAATATATTCATGCAATCCGAGATGAGCCTACTCGGAAGGTCCAACCTGCCACAAACGGTACGGATTGATGCCGAATGACACGGCAAATGTATAAGATTCTACGGGACTCCGGATAGACTCGAGCAGGAAAGCTCTAGCCGAGATCAATTCCACGCGAACTTCCCAGGCGATCGGATCTTCTGGGTGATTCACATCTTGATTAACAACATCTATTAATGCTATCTGATCCCACATCTTTGTTTCTCGACCACATTCCACTTCTGCAATGAGTCGCCCTGCCTCTCCGGCACCCAAAAGTACCAACCCACCACACGCTTAGGAAATGCTTTTAGGAAATTCATGCCCAGCAGAACAGCCGTGGATGCCCCCCCTGTGCCTGAAGATGGTGTGGCAGCCATGATCAAGGTGGCCAATCCCACTGTTAAAGCCACTATGGCCATGCTAGGCTCAACTGTCTTTGATCTCCCTGATGACTCCCCTATGCTTGGAAACAAGCTTGCAAGCACAATCAAGGCTGTTATGCCAATCCTTGAAGGTGCAAAAGCAGCCCTCACAGGCCTTGGTATCCCAGGTGTTGAGGGTGTTGTCAACGGTGTGTACTTTTTGGCACAGAAGACTTTGGTGTGTGGTACTGGAGATGTAAATAAATTCTGCTAAAAATCTCAACAGGATATGAAAGCAAACCGGGAAGACTTCTCTGAGTTGAATGAACAGTTGCAAGCTTGACCAAAATTGACACTGGAGATCTTAATGATGGAGATTTGAAGAACCGCATCACAAATCTGTTCTTGTGGGTAGCTTCTTAATCCTGGGCTATGATGCTATGCTGAGTTGTCTTAGGAATATGACTACAGTTGCCAAATCATGCAAATTGCTCATGGATAAAGGGAATATTTCACAATTCTGGAAAACTGCAGAATGTGCAAAGCAAATTCAAGGCATGAAAGATTCAATAGCCTCACACATTCAGGACTTTACTGTAGGTACTATCTATTGATCTGTAATCTCTCTGCTCATAGTATACAGCTCAAGAGCAACATCTCAATTGAAAGATTGGTCCAAGATATAGGATCCAAAGGTATATACGTGAAACAGCTACCCAGAAAATATGGTCTGAATTTTAGTTAGTTGATCAAGTGCAGGCTGAACAGATCCTTGCCAAAATCAAATATGTTTCAGCACGGTACAATGCTGAAAATACCCCTGATTCATGTGCAGACGGTACACGAGTTGATATTATCCAGGACATTGTGACACACTTGACTGGAGCACTTCATCCAGCTCACCACATTATCATGCTCAGTGGCTCTGCAGGATCTGGTAAATCAACAATTGCAAAGACTGTTGCAACTATTCTAGCAGAGAAAGAGTGTATTCTCGCAGCCTCATTCTTTTTTTCTCGAAACTATGCAGAACGTCGAGAAATTCGAGGCCTCTCTCTCACTCTTGCCTATCAGCTAGCAGATTTCAACATCAACTTTAGGAACCTTCTTGTCAAATTTTTGGAAGAAGACAAGACTGGTATTCTTGATGCAGACCCAAAAGTGCAATTTCAGAAGCTTGTTGTTGAGCTTCTTACTCAGATACCAGCTTGCCAAACTCCATGGGTCATTTGTCTTGATGCATTGGATGAATGTGGACAGGATCATGGTCAAACTGTCCTGCAATGGCTATCAGCTTACATTGACAGGATACCTGCACACATTCAGTTCTTTCTGACTGGACGCCCTGAAGTTCCATCTTATCTCAAGCATGATAAACTATGCTCTATGATGCATAGCATTATTCTGGACAGCATTGACAAAACAAAGGTCCAGAAAGATATTGAAAAATATGTAACACAGGCACTGGATGGCAGTAATTGGAAAACAAATCTGATTGGAAAGCTCAGAAGCAAGATATTCAGGCCATGACTAATCATGCCAATGGCCTGTTTGTCTATGCTGCAACTGCTGTTCGCTACATTCTTGCAGGCTTGCCCAAGACTGATCCACAGAAGTCAGTTGACTACCTTCTCAAGGGTGCTCCACTTTTGCATTTGGATGACCTCTACTACTATGTCATGAATGAGGCCATTCAAATACCAGGAGAGTCAGATCCACGTGCTCAAGATGAATATTATCTGTCTTTGAGAGTGCTTCACACAATCATTCTCCTTTTTGAACCTATGAACCCAGGGAATTTAGCAGAGTTCCTTGGTATAGAGGAGAAGGCACTTCGAAACATATTATCTCCTCTGAGTGCAGTCATCTATATCCCAGATGACAATGAGGGCAAAATACAGATCATACACCTGTCCTTCCGGGAGTTTCTAATAGCAAGAATATCAAGCAAGCGCTCTGACTTGGTCTTTTGTACAGAGCAGCAGATGTATGATATTGCTTGCAATGTGCTCCAAGTTATGCAGGATAATCTAAGGTTCAACATCTGTGGTTTGGAGACATCATGCCTCCGGAATGATGATATGCCAAACTTGAAGGAAAAGTTGGATGACAATCTTCCACCCTGGCTTAGATATTCATGCATCTTCTGGGGAGATCATTTATCTGTGCTCCCACAAAGTACAAAAATCGACAAGAAAGTGTTGGATTTTTTTCAACATAAAGTATTGTTCTGGCTTGAAGTGCTAAGTCTGTTGAAAATGACAAGAATAGCAACAGAGAGTCTATCAAAGTTGATAACATGGACAAAGGTAGGTAGAGATTCTTTGTCTGGTATATGTAAAAAACTAAACAATAACAAGGATCCTGACATTCAGCACTTTGCAATGGATGTGAAAAGGTTTATCAGGTTTTTCCAGCCAGCAATTGCACAAAGTACTCCACATCTCTATATATCTGCTTTAGCTCTAGCCCCAGTACAGTCCAAAATCAGAAAAACATTCCAGCCACACTTTCCTGGACTGCTATTAGTCCAGTGTGGAGGAATGAGAGAATGGCCGGCTACATTAGCTGTGCTAGAGGGCCACACAGGCCCAGTCCAGTCTGTAGCCTTCTCCCCTGATGGGAGGCACATTGTCTCTGCATCGTATGACAAAACCCTCCGCCTGTGGGATGCAGAGACTGGAGCTCCAATTGGTGATGCACTGGAGGGCCACACTGACTGGGTCATTTCTACGGCCTTCTCCCCTGATGGGAGGCACATTGTCTCTGCATCTCATGACAAAACCCTCCGCCTGTGGGATGCAGAGACTGGAGCTCAAATTGGTGATGCACTGGAGGGCCACACTGGCAGGGTCGGTTCTGTGGCCTTCTCCCCTGATGGGAGGCACATTGTCTCTGCATCTGAGGACCACACCCTCCGCCTGTGGGATGCAGAGACTGGAGCTCAGATTAGTGATCCACTGGAGGGCCACACTGACTGGGTCATTTCTGTGGCCTTCTCCCCTGATGGGAGGCGCATTGTCTCTGCATCTCATGACCACACCTTCCGCCTGTGGGATGCAGAGACTGGAGCTCCAATTGATGATGCACTGGAGGGCCACACTGGTGGGGTCATTTCTGTGGTCTTCTCCCCTGATGGAAGGCACATTGTCTCTGCATCTGGTGACCACACCCTCCGCCTGTGGGATGCAGAGACTGGAGCTCCAATTGGTGATCCACTGGAGGGCCACACTGGTGGGGTCATTTCTGTGGCCTTCTCCCCTGATGGGAGGCACATTGTCTCTGCATCTGATGACCACACCCTCTGCCTGTGGGATGTAGAGACTGGAGTTTCAATTGGTGATCCACTGGAGGGCCACACTAGCTGGATCATTTCTGTGGCCTTCTCCCCTGATGGGAGGCACATTGTCTCTGCATCTGATGACCACACCCTCCGCCTATGGGATGCAGAGACTGGTGCTCCAATTGGTGATCCACTGGAGGGCCACACTGGTGGGGTCATTTCTGTGGCCTTCTCCCCTGATGGGAGGCACATTGTCTCTTCATCTTATGACAACACCCTCTGCTTGTGGGATGCAGAGACTGGAGCTCAAATTGGTGATGCACTGGAGGGCCACACTGGTACGGTCATTTCTGTGGCCTTCTCCCCTGATGGGAGGCACATTGTTTCTGCATCTCATGACCACACCCTCTGCCTGTGGGATGCAGAGACTGGAGTTCAAATTGGTGATGCACTGGAGGGCCATACTGGCAAGGTCAATTCTGTGGCCTTCTCCCCTAATGGGAGGCACATTGTCTCTGCATCTGATGACCACACCCTCCGCCTATGGGATGCAGAGACTGGAGCTCCAATTGGTGATCCACTGGAGGGCCATGCTGACTGGGTCATTTCTGTGGCCTTCTCCCCTGATGGGAGGCACATTGTCTCTGCATCTGATGACCACACCCTCCGCCTGTGGGATGCAGAGACTGGAGCTCAAATTGGTGATGCACTGGAGGGCCACACTGGCAGGGTCGGTTCTGTGGCCTTCTCCCCTGATGGGAGGCACATTGTCTCTGCATCTTATGACAACACCCTCCGCCTGTGGGATGCAGAGACTGGAGCTCAGATTGGTGATGCACTGGAGGGCCACACTGACTGGGTCATTTCTGTGGCCTTCTCCCCTGATGGGAGGCACATTGTCTCTGCATCTGATGACCACACCCTCTGCCTGTGGGATGCAGAGACTGGAGCTCCAATTGGTGATGCACTGGAGGGCCACACTGGCAGGGTCATTTCTGTGGCCTTCTCCCCTGATGGAAGGCACATTGTCTCTGCATCTGGTGACCACACCCTCCGCCTGTGGGATGCAGAGACTGGAGCTCCAATTGGTGATCCACTGGAGGGCCACACTGATGGGGTCATTTCTGTGGCCTTCTCCCCTGATGGGAGGCACATTGTCTCTGCATCTGGTGACCACACCCTCTGCCTGTGGGATGCAGAGACTAGAGCTCAGATTAGTGATCCACTGGAGGGCCACACTAGCGCGGTCGTTTCTGTAGCCTTCTCTCCTGACGGGAGGCACATTGTCTCTGCATCTCAAGACAACACCCTCCGCCTGTGGGATGCAGAGACTGGAGCTCAAAGTGGTGAAGAAGCACTGGAGGGCTATATCCACTCAGCCAACTCTGTCACAATTCCGCATGATGGGAAGCACAATGTGTCAGCATCTCATCATCATTATCTCCCCTTATGGGATGCAGAGCCTTTGAATTCAGATGTCCCTCTCACTGCAAAAAGCACATCACCAGAGTACAATTCCTGTGTGACCCAGAAGTGGGACAAAGTAAGCCTGATTCCCCATCTTTCTTTCCATAGGTTGAGTAAATCTCTTGTAGATCCATGTGGCCACTGTTTCTCCATTTTGGTCCATTAATCGAGGCTGGGTGTCATCCAAAGCTGGATTACTCTTCTGGCTCCCAAGTCAACACCGAAGTGGATTCTGGATGCCTCTTAATAAATTCATAATCGGCCAACACCAAACAAGATTCTCCTATGAGAAATTTATGCATAGTCTAGAATGGACAAAGTGTTATTCACCTCCTGAGGAACAAAATGTGGGGTAGGATCACAAAGAATTGCTGTTTTTTTGTTTGTTCCTTTAACATCCCATCAACTGCTACTGTTCTTTTATATCCTTTGATAAGACTTTGTTCAAATTGTTAAATGTGTGTCATGCACCTCACTGTTGAACAAATATTGGGCATACATCACAAAGACCTATCTCTACAACCTGAGATTGTGGAGCCATATTCCATTGAATCAGGGCCTATGAGGTCCACTAATAATCTAGAGGTAACAGACCCTGTGAGAGCTCACTAGAATTCAAATATTCATTGCTGAATTGAGTGGGTGAGGTATTGGATTCCAGAAAAAGTAGACTCTGCAGAGCATGTACACTGACTTACTTATATACTAAATGAGATATACTACGGAACCTAAGAGAGAACAAGGAAAGACAGAGTACAAGAACATGAACATGTTGTGAACACGACTGGAACACATCATGTCCTGGCTAGGGCATATCATGAGTCTACTCATGAGTAGACTCTGATCTGTTGATAAGCATGGGATTTGTCCACCCATGAAATCTTCGCTTTTTCGCGTTTTCATGACAAGACATATTCCTGGTTATGCTCTAGAAGTGTCAGTACTGAGGTTCCCAAGTAGCTGGCAGGGCAGGAACTACTGAGTAATGGATGGGAACAGGGAGGAATGCTCTGTAACCATTGGCATGTGCTTGCTCCGGAACATGTAGGAGATGTGTAGCCCACAGAACAAGTGGAATGAGAAGTCTACTCTATTCCCGCTCACAGAAATAGACGAGGACAGACTGGAATCCTGTTGTGCTGTGTTGGACATCAAGCGCGTACCGTGTTCTGATCAGATGATCACTGGAAAGGGCTGGAAACATTGCATCTTGATGGTTCCACACCATCCTGGGCATTCCAGATATGGGATGGTCACTAAGCGAAGGTCTGATCACCTGGACCTATACTCATTGGCTCTTGGAGCAAGTACCCATACTGGGAAGTATTTTGAATGCGGTATCCCTGAAGAGCTATGGACTGGGAGCATCGGTTCCAGATGTTCTGGTAGATGGGAAGGTACTGGCATTGGGAAGAATGGACTATCCCATCAGGATTGACATAGGGGACTGGTTGTGATGGCTTGGGCACAGTCTGACTGATTGTACATGTGCATAGGATCACACTAGGGTTATGTGCTCGACTTGGGCAGCCAATAGAAGGACTCAGATACCCAATTCTACAATGGATACACAGCAGTCGGACAGATAAACAGACTATTTTACTCATATCTACTTATTCTCAGACATCTCCATGTGTTTCAGATCTTTGTATTTAGTAGCAGGGGCATCTTGGACGACTTCATGGAATCACCCCACGGCTAGTAGGTGGTAGCACTTGCGAAATGGGTAGAAACCGGGGAGTTCGAACAAGGTGTCTCTTAGAATTCATTTTGGCTTGGAATCTTTATTTGTGTGTTCAAAATCTTTGGAAACCAACTTGCTGTTTGTCTGGAAGAGTCGGAAAGGGGCTGGAACTGTTGGGATTGTGCTGAGCCTGCACTTGGTTGTTTGGGTTATTGTGTGAAGAGCTTGGGAACGGAACCCACTACTGTCTGTTACTGTCTATGCTTGGAATCAGCATTCACCTCGCTTTAGAGAACCCCAGCAACTTGTTCTCGTTTGTTCTCATAGCTGCGAAGCTTTACATCACTGCGCTCTGTGCTTCCTGTTTGTTCGGGTCTACCCTTATTCACTCAGATCTAGCCTGAACACTTGCACAGCAAGGGTTCCATTTGCATCGAACCTTTCATTGTGTTACATTTGCTTTCCTGTCTGCTCTGGTTCCATTCTGGTTCACTCAGAACAAGGCTTAAGTAATTGGACTCCGTTCCAAGGACTTCCACAAACAATACAACACTCTGTCCTCATTCCTGAGGTCTATTCCATTTCCTGCAACCTTTTATAAGGCCCTGTACCAGGGTCTGATACTCGTCTGTGCACTTCTCGAGCACTTCCGTTCCGTTCCAACGCACTTCTGTGTTGAGGTTTGGTTTTAGTTGGTGTTTTCTTGATAGGTTCAGAGCACGTCAATCACCGTGTGTGAGTACTCACATTCAAAAATGTTGAACTTGGATCTATGGTGACTTGACTCATGAGTTGTATGAGTACTCATGGGTTTTGTGAAAATCACAAGTGCCTGTGAGTTCTGTACATATTCTGGCTATGATGCATAAAATATAAATATCATTATCATAGCAGGTTACCACAGATGGCGTCTAAGAGATGTGTAACAATTCCAGACTGATCACAGGGCTTTCAAGGACACTTTGAACCTGTCAGATCAGTTAAAATCCAGTCAAGTACTCATGAGTTTGGGAATTCCTTTTCTACGATCCGGACTTGGATCTGTGGTGGCCTGTCGGCCATGAGTGCTCAGACTCATGGGTAGCCTACTCACAGGTTTTCCCATGGGTCAACTCCTATGGACTCATGGGTTACCCAGACTTGTGACATGCCTTATGTCTGGTTATCAGATATTAGATCACTAGCAAGGCAGTGCTGAGAGAATGCTGAAGGTGTTAGGGGAACCTGTGCTCTGGCATTTCCGTCTGCTCTGTCACTTCCAGCACTTGCCCCATCACTTCTGGCACCCCCATCGTTTCTGTCACTTCTGTCTCCTCTGTCACCCTTGGCTGCTCCAGTTCCGTCACCTCCAGTTCTGGCACCCTCGGCTCCCATCCTGCCCCACCGCTCACATTGGCATGACCAGGTCCAGGATCATTGTAGATACCTACAGACATATGCTACTGGGTAGTACCTACTAGTATGTAAGGTTTCATATAGCATGGGAATCCTCATCCTTTCTTCTCTTCGGATTCCCCCACTAGGTGCATAGTATTCCCACTCCTGTATTTAGTACCTTTATTTATGCTTCAGATTCCCCTGCTAGTTTCTGTGCCCTGTGCTGAGCTTAAGGTTGCCCTTACAGCAGAAGAAGGGATTTAAGGGATCAACTTGTCAGCAATGGCCTCTGGGTCGGCTAAACAGCAAGTAACCCGATGAGAAACCCCAACCGGGATAAACCCGATAGACGCTAGTAGCTCGTGTGTTCCCCGAGCAGTAGGACCAGTCGTACGGCGTCCTCCCTAGGAGGCCGTATGTCATAGGTCGGGATGCGAGGCGGAACCCGGAACGAGTCGAAGAGGGTGTGATATCCACTCAGGTATACAACCCGGGGTGTGGATACAACCCGTAGTACGGTGTGGAGGAAGCGGGGCAGGGTGGAGACAATGCCTATGTCAAGCCAAGGTAGAAGCCTGAGATTAGACAAGGTAGAATCTACTGTACATGGAGATTCTACCGTGTTTATATAGGCTTCTAATAAATTAAAGCGATCACGGTCAATCGCGATCAGTTCCTGTACCGTAGCATTAAGGAGCATTAATGCTGATGCTCCTGGACTCCTCTGTGTTGGTTTCCGTGGCGTCGGTGGACCTAGGAGACCCGATGTTTGGGTTTCCTAGTCCTAAATGTCATTGTATCCAGTGGTTCAAACCCCGATTGGGTTTGCAACCACTCCTGTACTTGGTGTACGCTTCTGTGTCAGCCCTTGGTGCGTCTGGGGACTAGAGTCCGTCTGTACGGGTTCCTAGTCCCTAACGTCTTCTGTATCCCATGGTGCAGACTCCCCGAGTCTGTGGCTTTAGAATCCGAGGCCGGGTTTCAACCGTGAGAAGGTCACGTGGTGGCGTCATGAGAGTCCCGTGCCGCTAAGACGTGTCTGTATCCATACAGACACATCACGCGAAAAAGTAGAACCCGGGCGATTCATGACACAACTGGTCAAGGTTGAGAAGTTTGGTGGAGGTATGGACTCGGACCACTACTCTAGTGCTCCATCCTCCCCCACTTCCAATCTCAACCCCTCCTCCATTCCAATGGACCAGTTGCCTGTTCCCACAGCTGCACAACCTGAGATTCTGGGTGTTCACATTCCACATCCAGCTTCCAACGCCATGGCCCAGCTAGCTACTGTTGGAGGCTCCCTTGCGAGCATGAAGTCAATGTTCAAGCACCTGCTGCACAACAATGAAAATCTGCTGCCTGCTCTCGCTCCCACTGTTCTGGCTCTGGTATTGATGAACTGTCTGGAATTTGACTATACTTGAACATCACTTATTTCGTGTGTTTCAAGTTAGTGTGATGTGGGTCATTGAGGCTTTACCGCGCTGGAGGTGAAGCGCACATGGACATTGAGTCCAGCGCTGCTATGGAAGCAGTGAGCGCTGGGGAGCGCTCCTGCAGTAGATGTTCCCGGGTTGTGTAGACTGAGATAGACCCCTGTAACGTGGGGGCCGCGGAGCAGTTGTACGGTTGCTCAGCCAGGCAGGGGGTCTAACGCGTTGAGGTGGTTCGCCTTGGTGGATCTCGGGCTTCATGACATAAGAGTAGTTGCAAAGTAAGATAAAGATTAGGTAAGTAATGATCGCGGATCATCTACCTATTATAACTAACAAATATATGTATGTACATTATGTCTAATTGCATCTCGTAGTGGAACTGCACCGTGTCTATAGTTCGTATACCGTCACAGAGCCCCCCCACACGGGTAGCGTCCACTGCGCATCTTGTAGATTCTACGTCGCTCTTGATTCCTTTACACTCCTGTAGGAGGTGAAACCCTAGCTACGCGGTTTCAACCTTCCGTGGCGTCGGCCACTATATGGGGGGTCCCATACCCCACTTGTCGTCCTCATCCGGGGTCCAGCTTCGCAGAGGGTCGTCCATCTCCTCATCAAAGTCCTGTGCTTGGGTGGATGTGGATGGGGTGTTTTGCTGCCCCACCAAGTGCAGGACTCCGCTCAATGCAGCTATAGGAAGCGTACTCAAGAACAGATTCTGGAGCTCCACCCCTTCCATCTCGCTTGGGGTCGGCGACCTCCGACTCGTCGATGCAGCACTGGTCGCCCCTTCCTCAGCAATGGCCACTCTCCTGGCTTCTGACTCTGCTCGCATAGCTGCGAGCTCCCGTGGTAGACATCTCGCTCGATTCCCTTGTCGCACTCTTCGAGGCGCCGTAGGGTCCTCCGGATTGATGGGAGAGTGGTAAGTGCGGCCATTGTGCGCTGGTGGGTCACGATGAAGCAGGACCGCAAAGCGGCGTGGAAGAGTGCCCGGGCTGGGATGTGTAGCCAGCCAGTCCGCCAAAGATGACGGCCCTGCCCCCTCTTGCTGCGAAGGTCCAGTAGACTGTTGTACCGACACGGATGGCCCGACCGTGGGGGCTGGGGGAGCTAGGCGACTGGCTAGCGGCATGGGATTGCCTCCTTGGAGTCGTTCGGCTAGAGTGAGTGGCTGCGGGGCTTGGAGGCGGTCGGCGAGTGGGAGAGAGGGATTGGAGAGCCGCTGTTCCAGTGGAACCTTCGCCATCAGCATCGAGGATGATGATGGTTCTGACAGGCGGTCCCCCAAGGACGGTAAATCCTTCACTTTCCCCTTCCCTATGTTGCAGGACTCCGTGCTGGGACACAATGCAGTTCCCTTTCCCTTGTCCCGCATAGACCTCGGTTCTGTAGGCAGCAAGCATGCATCCATGCGTGGTGGCAGTCTTGCCGTCGAGGTTCCCTCAGAAGGAGGGACGGCATCGCTGAACATCAAAGCTGTACTTGCACCCCAGTCGAGTTCGGGCTGGGCCCCCCATCCTGGAGCAGCACTCCCTGCACTCACGAGTTCTTGAGGGGGAGGAGACAAGAGCTGTGGAAGAGGCTGCGCCCCCCTTTCTGGAGCAGCAATACCTGCGCTCACGGAATCCCGAGGGGGAGGAGACAAGGGTCGTATCGTAGTTCCTTCGATCAAACCAGAGCCCTCACCCCACACTTCCGAATCGCCCATGATGGTATTGTTGCCAGTGTCCTTGTTCCTCAGCCATACGTCCGTGGTGTAGAGGAGGGCCTCGTCAAATTCGCCATCAAACTGGAAGGCAATCCTCATCTTTTTCCACACCGCTCCCAGCGCACCGAACCCTCGTCGACCGGCACTGACGTCCAAGAACCACACCCAAATCAACCCCTGCATGTGAATGATAGACAGCAGCTGTGCGTTACTGCTGGAGAAGGCGTCGTGCGTAAGAACTTGGAAGGTTTGCGCCGAGATATTGTCGTTGACGTTGGCGATGGTGACCACGTTTGACGCGGGATTCTTCACCTTGAGATTGGAGATTTCCATCCCCTCTTCGTCATTCCCTGAACCGTCATTCGGACCTCTGAATTCCGGGATTGCGAGCAGTACTTCTGTGTGAGGCAGCCGTGCAGGACTAGGTGCTTCAGCACATTTTCTGCGGTCCCTGATTTCTCCCTTCTCTGTGGGGTACATCCAGTACGAGGGCTTCTTGGGTATCCAACGGTTGCCGCTTTCCACGAAGAAGGGGTATGCGGGAACCGGGGACCCAAACCTTTCCCAGTCCACTACCCCCAGAGGGGCACGAACTGTCTGAAGAACAGGTGTCGTCCCATTGTTCGATCGTACCAGCAGTTGGTCTCCACGCTCGCCTTCTTTCCTCGGTACACCCATGCGCGCTCATCATTAGCTTCCGACAGCTCCCGCTTGTCCCATCTCCCGTTCCAGTTGGTAGGGATCATAGGAGGGACGATCCAGGGTACGTGGTCATCGACGAGGACCCGTTTCTCCACGGAGCGCGCGGCAAGGTTGTCATCAGTCACTGCTGGAGGCGGTCGAACATATGCGGAAGGGGGGTGGAGCACGGAAGACTGCCGACGAGCTCTCAATTCATGACGGCCCAGGTGCTGCCTCAGGGTAGGGCGCTCCTGTGTCAAAATTTACTTCTTCCATCCACGAGTCCTCTTCCTCATCCTCCTCCCCGATTCTTCATCCTCGTCGGAGAACTCCGGCGCAGCTACAGGAGCGCGCGCGCGATAGTTGCCATACGAGCACCAGCTGACAAATGAGGGCCCCCATTCCTTGGAGCGATAGGAGCCTGGGGTGAACGGGCAGAGGGAGTCCAAGGACCCAACGTGACCATGTGGGTGGAGGCTGAGCGTGCCTCGTCCAGGGGTTGGGCGGGTGCATGCTCACTCCTTCCATCGCCTGCTCGAAATACGGTGTCCAGGCGTCCCTGTCCCTCAGCCAGCAGCTGGTACTCGTTGTGACGCACGAGGTATACAACATCGGTACCGGCGACCAAGTCGTAAAAGGTCTGAATGTCCGGCGCCGCCGAGAGAGGAACTTGGGTCCCTCGGAGGAACTCGTGCACGATGAAACACGGCACTCGCTGCTGTATGAGGAGCAGAACTCCTAGTTCACACATGCCATTGACCCAGAGACCGATCCGGTCATCGTTCGCGGCAGGGAGGGTGAGATGGCGAAGGTAATGGACGTCTACCGGAGGGAATTTCCTCTGTAATTCCACCATAGTGATCCAGGCCTCTGTCTCTCAGAGACCCCGCTGAAAAGCCACACCCAGGTCTACCACATTGTCCCACCTACACACTCCTAGCAGCGACTGTAAACGCGCTTCGGAGCAGTAGGAGGGTCGGGCTGCCCAAGTGGTTTGAACCTGCTCTAAACCCAGGTTGCAGGCAGCGAAGATGGATCTCTTGGAGAGCGCGAACCCCTCTTAACCCTTGAATGAAGGCCGGCCCCCAGACACCTTCGGATGCGTTGTGGGGCGAGCGGTTCCATCCTTCGATCAGTGGTTGGAACGCTGGGTACGCTAGGTCGGTATTGGTCACTGACGCGACACGTCAAATAAAGGGCCAGTGTGAAGTGGCTTCCAGGAAGTATTGCAGGCTGTAGAGACAGTCGTGCTTGCCCGTGTGTCCGTCGTACTCCTCTGCGAGACGTCCTGGGGAGCTCTGGTTGCCGGCTCTGGAAGGCGCTCACCCAGAAGGAAAGGGAGCTGCCTCGAGTTCGGTGACCACAGCTCAAAGGTCCGGTCGCCGATTTTCACTATCCTCGCCGATAAGCAAGGGAACTGCCTCAGTTTGAAAGTCATGGCTGAGTTGATGTTAGGAAGGTCGTAATACCCCGCAGTGCATGATAACCGGGAGTGGCTGTAAGAAGGACTGTTGGAGGACAACATTATTCGAGTAGTAATAGTAGGTAGGTGCCCTGAATATAGTTACGCGCTCACAAAGGAGGAGCAGCGAGCAGCGGTAGTTGATTCCGGGCAGATGAAGGAAGAGAGAGAAAGAGACTTGTTGTCGAGTCACCGCGCACGTGTCCTTTTCGCACGCACGGCCCATGACACATGGACCCTCATTCTCACTCGTTCGGGTCCTGCCCGATCGGAGTCCGTCGGCCGACCAGCTCGCAACTTCTAAGTCAACTTATGAAGTTGGAGGTACTCTTGTTTTAGCGCTGGCACGTTCCTCAGATCTC
Organism: Mycena olivaceomarginata; assembly: GCA_029378375.1. NCBI lineage: Eukaryota > Fungi > Basidiomycota > Agaricomycetes > Agaricales > Mycenaceae > Mycena > Mycena olivaceomarginata. The sequence goes on along the minus strand of JARKIC010000706.1, from coordinate 170,577 downwards.
TCTCAGAGACCCAAGTATCATCGGCCGGTCTGTATCCTTCCCAGCGGACCCGAAACATCCTCTGGTTGCCGTTCTTCCTCGGGCGTACCACATGCCCTAGAATGGCTTCCACCACATACTCCTCCGAGGCCTTCAAGTACTCCCGAGTATCAGGGAGCTTAGTCCACTCTCCCAGCTCCTCCTTGGACACATGGTATTTACGCAGATGTTCCAAGTTGAAGACCGGGTGCATGGAATAACTATCTGGCAGCCGCAAGCGGTATATGACCGGGTTATCTTTTCCATGACTTCGAACGGGCCAATAGTGCACTGCACTAACTTACGGCCTGTGCCCTGCACGTCCACCAACTCCAGCGAGTGAGGGTTGACCAGGACATAATCACCCTCCTCAATACTCTCCACAGGACACCTGCTTTTATTATAAGCGCAAGCCTGTCTCTCCTGTGCCAGCACGACTGCATCCCTTGCCGCTCTTCTATGGCTCTCCAGCGCCTCTATGAAGTCCTCGCGCTTCTGACTAGGCAGGAAGGGGCGGACTACCAGGTCTCCTCCAGGGTTAAGTGTTCCAGCGGCTCCTCTAGGGTGGTAACCGAATAGGAGGAAGTTGGGGCTATATCCAGTAGACCTGTGTACATTCGAGTTGTACGCGAATGCAATCTCTCCCAGCCACTTGGCCCATGAAGAATGATCTGCAGCAACATAGGCGCGCAACATCTGTTCAATCGTAGCGTTGAGGATTTCAGTCTGCCCGTCCATCTGCGGGTGATGTGCGGAAGACAGCGCTAGCACACTTCCATATTGCAGAGTGACCGAACACCAGAAGGCCGTAGCCCAACATTTATCGCAGTCAGAAATGATATGCTCTGGCATGCTGAGACATTCACTATTCTCTCCACGAAGAAGGCGACGAACCCTTCCTGCGTCAAGTTGGTGTGTGTCAGAATCATGACAGAAAACCTAGTCAACTTGTCCACGATAACTAGTATAGCCGTGAACTTCTCCTTCCTGGAAGGGGGAAGTCCAGTGATCAGGTCCAGGGATACCGTAGCGAAAGGGCGAGGAGGTATATGAGCAGGTCGTAATCCTCCCATTTTCTGCCGATGGTCCACCTTGATCTTCTGGCAAACGTCGCATGTAGATGCGAACTCATCCGCATCTTTTGTTAAAGTCATCCAGAAAAACAGTTCCCTCAGACGATTGATGAACTTGAACGGGCTAGCGTGGGCGCTCTCGTGGGGGGACTCGTGGATCCATCGGAGTATGAACTGGACCCTCGTGCGCGGGATACAGAGGCGATTTCTCCAGTCTGTGTCCACAAAGTACAGCAGCCCATCCTTGCCCTTCTGGAAATGCGAGGACATAAGCACTTTCTTGGGGTTACTGGCCTCTTCAGTGTATCGGTCCCGGAAGTACGGATCTTCCTGGTACCCACGAATGAACTCGTCCTTCACTACTTGGGAGACCGATACCAGTAGGTGTGAGCGCTTGTTCCAGTCTTCCTCATCTCTGTCCGGTTTAGCCCCCGCCGGGTACGTCCAATGGTCTCCTGGACTTCCTCTCGTGCTTTCATCATCCCTTCCTGATGCGGTGAAACGGCGTAACATAAATGCGCGGCATCTAGGGCTAATTTTGCGATTTCCTATGACCAGTATTTTATACAACGGGAAGCAACTAGCACTTCTGTTGTTACTAGCATCCTAGCTAGTATGCGGACCACTTGTTAGGTGATATAAAGGAGAGTTAGAGCGAGCCCAAACTGCTGACTGTAGCGCGAGGGCTACACTAGTGTGACGCGCTAGCTGCTAGCTGAGTGTACAAACAACCAGGGATTAAACCACTGCCTATACATTCATGAGACATGACCTAGGAGACTCTAGTAGTCCAGAGATGACTTGCGACGGAGCTAGCGAGGGTCTAGCAGACGGATATCCATGATGGAAGTGCAGCTAGGGGACTACGCCTTGAGCTAGGAAGCTCGGCGCAGTAACCGGTGGTACTATCTAATCTCTAGATAAGAGAACTAGACGGCGATAGGCGGAACAACCCGACTAGCGACCGGCTAGGGCTTTGACAAAGACATACCACGACATAAGAGATGAAGCAACATGAGGCTAGTGCCCGATCTGGGCAGCTGGGGCGAAGGGGAATAGCAAGCAGGCTATTGGAACGGAGCTAGGAACGATCATACAGCCTGTACCGATGACCGGAGGGTGGATTGACGTTCTGACCAACGAGCTATGACCATCTGATGTCGGTCGCAACACTGCGTCGCCTAGACGTAATAGATCGACGCTCTGACAGAGTAGAGATGACCTAGACCACCGGCTACATCACCGGTTGGTTCGGAAGGGGTGCTCGGCATAGACAGAGGGCTGAGGATCCATTGATATACCCACAGTTGAACACTAGCCGGTCAGCGAGGCTGACCTGGCGTATACCAAACCAGTCCCAAAACCAAATGGCAGTCATCTCATTGGCTGACCGTATTTCTTATCATCTAATATTGCTTATTGTATTATTCAGCTCGCTTTCACATGTAACTCACACCTAGTAGTATAAAAGGGAGCGCAGGACAGACTAGGGTCTAAGAACATTACACCCCAGACTTTGGACGAAGCTGGTGCTAGTGGACTCAGGCTGCTAGTGGAGGTTGATACCGAACTTCACATGTAGTAGTCTTTATATTGGAATCAGTAGACTGTGGACTCTGGAAACATCGAGTGACTAAGTTGAGGATTTCGTGTTGTTGGTCCTAGACCTCCACATATAAAACAAGGGTGTTCTCTTCGAGACCCAGCTGTAGTTTGCGCTAGTGACTTTGCCTTCACCCCGACAAGACGGAAGCTCTGTCGTAGTGTGTTGGACTGCTTGCTAGATGGATTGTGTGTTGGCTTGAGCCCACTAAGAAGAAGACGGACTAGGTGCCCCCACTTCTAGTTTGGCTATAACTTGTCAGTTACTTCGCCTTCACCCCGATATAAACGGAAGCTCTGTCGTAGTGTGTTGGGTCGCTAGCTGGACGCTTGTAGTGAGCTAGTGCCGATAAAAGCGGAAAGGTTCCTGTTCTTGGTTAAGGAATAGGTCGGCAGTCAAGGAGAGTCTTGCCATTTGAGGATTGAAGTCCCTTGTTGTTAGCCTCAGTAGTCTTTGGGGCTGCTCTTAGCGAGGATTTTCACAAACCTACATACTCTGCCCTGGTGTTCTCGACCTAGCGGTCCAGCCATCTTGTATCCACCCCATATAAACACACCCCCGGACCATCCCTAGGTTCCTAGCAGTGTTGTTGTTGGCGGTAGATTGGTTGTGGTTGGTTGTTTTGGGTGTTTGTTCGCAATACCTATCAATTAGCTATTCCTAGTCATATAAGAAGTGTGCCATTTCGCCGGTGCAGTGATCCTGTCGTGCTGTGATAAGGACCGCGGTGTTGGTATCGAAAGATATATGATTCGAATTCGACTACATTCGTCCTCTAGAGGGGAAGGTATAGTCGAATGATAGAGCGGAAGGTCAGTGCGCGAATCGGCCTTGTATGAGCGGTGGGTGTGTGTGGTGTGTGTGTGTGTGAGAACGGTTATTTGTGGAGACCGTTCGTCTCCTAGGTGTGGACGTGTGTGGCGGACCTGCTGTCAGTGAAAACGGTAGAGAAGATGTAATTCCCTAGACCTGGTTCCCTGTACAAAGTACTGGAACCCTAACTGTGTTGCCCTGTCTGCCTTTCCTTCATGCGCTCTTCCCCTTAGAACCAGGGCTGGAGATGCGATGAGTGTCGCACAGACGATGACACCGACATCGTTCGTTCGACGGCGAGACGGTCGGTCTCGTTGGCTACGGACGGCAATTTGTATGTGATGGCTTCTCTCCAGGCCTGTTTTCTACAGAGTGAAGCTCGCGAGAACAGTGATCCTAATTGAGGAAGCCTGGGATTGTGACACCGGGTCCGGTGAGCAGGGACCCTGCTGATGGAGGTGTGAGAGGTGAGACGCTGAGGAACGAGCGAATGTAAGATGTGTGGCCTGCCTCCGGCAGTGGGCGAGGAGGAGGGTGCACAGAGGTACGAGGTCAGGGGAAGGCTGGGAGTACCCCTTTAGATTGAGCTGAGAACGGTACAGAAAGTGGGGAAAACACCCCGAAAGCTACTTCTGCAGGCCGGAAGGTACTGACTACTCCTACTAAATGCGCTCCCTTTTATACCTCCTCGACGACTTCCCACGTTTCCAGAGGTGCCATGCGGTCGCAGGTGTTTCCAGGGGGCAGGGGACGTCATGAGGTGTTATGGGGTGCATATACGGCAGGAGACTCGGCGCCTCAGCTGAGGAGACCGATCATCTTTGGGTGCGTGCGAGGCACAGCGAGGCCAAGTGACCTTGGAATATGTTTGGAGCTTCAGGCACGGCCTGGTGGTTGCGTTGGTAGGTGCTGGAACATTCAGGGAGGAGGAGAGACAGACGGTCTCCCTCGGCTAGTCAATGCATCGTGTGAAGTGGGGGACGGGCTGTGTCGGGATATCGTCCGCCTCGTCCGATGGGTCAGCGTCAGGCACGCGGTAGGTCCGTCTGGTGCAAGAGAACGTCCGGGAACGGAAACGAGGGAAGGTTGTCCACGCGCCGAGGGAGGGGACCGGTCGTATCCTGTTGCTGGACGCCGAGTAGTGACGAACACAGTTCGCGTGTGGGGAGCACCGGATTCTTGGGGATGTCGCGTTGTAGGAAGGCGTTGAGAGTCCCGGATCGTGGGGAACGGTCGTATCCGGGCGACAATGGTGCAGGAGCGAGGTCAAATAGCGGGGGAGACGATGCGAATGGTGGGGAGAGCGTTGGTCTCGTTCAGAAGCTGCTTCTGGTAATGTGGAATCCCATTTAGGAAGATCCGTCGTGTACGTCCGAGCTCATCCTGTCACTCGTGTAGATGGTTCGCAGGGGCCATGAGGCAACGAGCGGTGCGTAGCACGCTCGGAGACCTCACACCGCGTCTTGCGCAACTTATCACTGGCCTCCTTGAGCTTGGGATCGCGATGGCTTATCTGTAAGGCGCGGATCACAAGTAAGTCTTCGTGAGATCGAACAGTGTGCCAATCTAAAGTTTGCCAAGTGATTTCAGACATATCGAAGGAGAATACCGGGTGCACACCGTAGAGCAAATAATATGGCGAAAACCCAGTTGCCCGGCTGACAGTGACACGGACCGCGAACAATACTGTTTGAAGGTACCTAGGCCAGTTCGCTTTGGCGTCGCCAGTGCATTTGTAGAGCGCATCGACAATAGGTTGGTGTCCCCGTTCGACTGGAGTGTTTCCTTCAGGATGGTATGCTGTGGAGATCACTACAGTACAATTGTAAAGCGAGGATAATAAGAATAAGACTTCCTTTTTAAACTCTGGCCCTCCATCCATCGTTATGAAAGGCACGCAGGCGAATCGGCATACGATGTACTCGTAAATGAACTTGGGCGATGGATTTGGTGTCTAGGGTACGAAGTGCCTTCGCTTCTGGCCAGAGGATGGTCAGTTCGACAGCGTGAACAATGTAGTTCAAGTTCCCAATTCCAGCGCTCATATGGATGCTGTCCAGGTTGAAATGGCGTAAGAGGGGGGCCTGCCAGGATACGTTGTAAGGGAGAATAGGAACACGCTTGATCGCTTTCTGGCATTCAATGCAGGACCTGACGAAGTAAGTTATATCTTCGTACATGTTAGGCCAGTAGAATCGGTCACGTAGCTGTGAATAGACGGCGTCTCTACCGCGGTGTCCACACTCGTTATGAGCTTCCACCATCAAAGTGCCTCGTTTACTGAGGTCTTCAATAACGAGTCGAGGTAGACGATCTGATCCCTTCTTCGGAGCCAACCATAGTCGATCTTGATGAAGTACCGACGTGCACGCTTCGAGAACTGTAACTTATCTCTGTCTGTAGCCAAACGTGTAGGATAATTCTCAGTGGAGAGGAACTCATGTAGCTCTCCCCACATCTCCGGGCTCTCTTCGTCGCGTTTACCATGTGCATGACCTGTAAATGTGGTAGCCAACTCGTCGAGAGGGATACTTTGCATGTAAGTTCCGGTCTCCATGAACTTGAGAGAAACATATTCGTCGCCCAATAGAAAGTCCGAGGTGACACCTGTCTGCGACTGCGAAAGAGGAACTCTGGAAGGGGACATACATTATGTGGCCGAACGTAGTGAAGGGAGGAATAAGCAAGATATGAGTTGGGAAGCGAAGGGTCCAGTTGGTCCTCGGAGAATTCGCCAAGTTCAAACCTGGGTTCGTCCTGGAAGGCTCTAGATAGGCAATAGATCGGGAGGTTCGAATCCGGGGCAAAAAGCTGCTAATGAAGGGAGAGGATAGTCGCATATATATAGAATCGAATAAGAACTTCACCGCGGATGTGGTAGTTGCGCCGTGGGGTGCGTTATGAACTCCGGAGTAGATCAGGTCGAGATAGGCGTCGAGGAACTCTTCTGGGTCTTGGTCGTCATAATTCATGTCGGTAGGAGCAGGGGGTTGACGTGAAAGAGCATCCTCCATTTTAAATGCCTCGGCGTGCACGTGATGGCGTTCAAAGTCGAAAAGGCGGATCCATGCAACCCAGCGAAGTAGTGGAGCGTTCGGCACGTCGTCTGGTTCCCTGATCATTTTAGCGAGCGAGAGGGCATCGTGGTCAAGACGAAAATGGACTCCCCAAATACGGTGGCGAAGCTCTTTGAAAGCACAGAATATGCCATATACCTCGGTCTTTGGCTGACCATAGTTTTGCTCCGTGGCGCTGAATGTACAAGAACCGTATAGGGTAGGGCGCTTTTCGGAATTCGATATCTGATAGACGACCCAACCAGTTCCTTTCCAGGAAGAATCGACCCCGACTATCAGTAATCCCTCATCAGAAGCTCGAGGACGGCGAGTGATCAACTTAGCGGCTTTGTAGTCTAGGCGGAGTAATATCGGGACCAAAGTAACGAGTTGTTTGATGACTTCTTGAGTGTGAATAGCTTCCTCTGTGATATGAAAGACAACAGTGACTGTTCGGGTAAGTTCAGTGAGAGGCTTAACGATAATTGAGAAGCCCTTGATCCATCTGCGGCTACCACTAGCGACTCCGAGGAAACTGCGAACTTCCGTAACCGAGGTCGGAATGGGCCAGTCCAGAATATGTTGTACCAGACTCGGCGAAATTTTCCAACCTTCAAACGAGACAGCAGAGCCTACAATATGAAGATCAAAAGCAGCAAGCCTAGTCTTCGCACCTGAAGCGGTAATCCCAGCCATGATAAGAGTCCCTAGGAAATCATTGAGGTTACGTGCATATTCCCATACGAAGCGACGGATGTTAGGGTTCTCAGGAATTGAAACATTATCATACCGAGTGGGAGGTCCCTTGACACCACAATCATCGACGAACGGGTTAGCGATATCGGGCATGATGGGTTTGAGGGCGTGAGCTGTTTGAAGACTGAACTGTTGCATCGCATTGGTGTAACTGTGGGCCATAGTCGCCTGCTGCTTCGGACCAACTGGGGAATGGAACACTTGCATAGGTCAGGACTTGGGATGGATCCAGATGGCGTCAAAGCCTGAAAATAAGTCTGCTAGACCATACATGGAATAACCAACGAAAGACTCAGCAAATTTGTTGACATTGGTAATCATTGCCGCGTCTTGGATACTAATCGTGTTGAGTGGTTCAAGGTTTAGGATGATGCGTACCGGGGGAACGGATCCAGGCTTCTTCATAACTGGAAACATGGTGCACCGATAGCTAGAGACCGTGGTTTCGAATCTGCCAGATTTCTCGTTGTCGAGAATAACCTTGCGGACGTCGTCCATGAGTGCCGGGGGAATGGGAATCGGTCGGCTCTGCCAGGGTACATGTTCGATAGTGGGGAACACATAGTCGGGATAATACTCCCTAGAGAACGAGCCTTTTTCTGCGTATTCAAATGCAAAGGCTGACTCACGGGTGACGGCAATAAAAGCCAACAGATTCGTTTCGTCTTCGGATAGTATGCCAGGTTGTATTTTGGCGAGCATAGATTCGAGACGCACGAGTGTTACCCGAGAGCCAAACTTGAGGGAGCGATAGTCTATGGGATGAGTGGGTAGGTCAGTAAAGGAAGTGCGTGGGATAGGGAGGAACGTGTTGGCTTCGAGGTCTGGTTGAGTGGTGGCGACGGGTTTGATCTTGCGATCGACTGTAGCGCTTGGTCTTCACTGGTGCTTTGCTGATCTTGGTAGTAGAAATCCAATGTTCACAGGCGTCAATTCGTTGGTTTCTCCGGATGGCACTGGGGGTAGAAATATTAGTGAGGAGGCATTCGGTCCATTGAGTACGTGGAATGGAATGGGAGTCGGGACGGAGGACAGATAGTAGTCATACAGAAAGATATCAAAAGAGGAGGGAGGAGACAGATCAAACAAGGAATCGAAATCAGAATACTCAGCTTTGCCCATTAACGCTTCAAGAGATCTCCCGAGGTTATTCAAGGGGGAGGGGTAGGAGATAGCGCTTGCACTCCCCCGAATTAAAAATCCTCTGCGTAGTCGTCCTCGTCCTCCACTTCTTCAATCGTTGCTTGATGGTTGCGGGTAATGGTGGTCGCGTTCCGGGGGTCTGATGGGTCAGTAATAGTCACAACCAATGTTGGGTTTATGCACCTGTCGCCTCCTTTCCATAAGTACATACTCACCGCTCCCGTTTGTTCATAATCGAGCCTAGCAGCGAACCATTGTAGGAAAGGCTGGCCAAGGATAAGATTGTGATGACCAATTTCTTGGTGGGAGATAAATAGATGGTGAGGGAAAGTATGACCACCCAGGCGCATCGGAACGTCCATCGCGCAGCCTCTCAGTTGTTCGGGGCCTCCATGGATGCCTTTCAGCGCCCACTTCATGCCTTCAAAATCAACTGGTAGGTTGCAACGAGACGGAACCGAGCGACTGGCAAGATTTAGTTCAGATCCAGTATCAAGCATAGCACTCAGCTCAATCTCTTCAATCTGCAAGGTGACTGATCCAGTACTCATCGCAAAATAACGGCCTTCAGGAACTTGCGCAATGGCGCTTCCGTAGTTCACTAAGAATTCCCAAATGTCATCGGTTGAGGCTTCGGTGTACACGCGACTCAGGTGCAAATCCGTTCTGGGTCTTCCAGCCGGTAAGATGTTCTCGATTGATTCAGAGGAATACTCAGCTGATCTAGTAACATATTCCCGTTTTGAACGTGTGGCTTCTGTGAACAACTTCTGAAGCTGGGGCTGAGACCGACCACCTCCAGTAACGGGAGTGTAATCTGAGTATTCATAACGTTCTTGAAAACCGCTTTAGCGTCAGCACGTTCTTGTATCTCTGAAGTGATGATATACTTATCCCCAGAAGGTTTCTTGGCATCGCGCATCACGATGTCCTCGGACTTGGAATTAGATGGGCGAGATTCTTTCCAACCGTCAGCTCTGTTAATCGGGTGAGTAGGGGGAAGAACGGTAGGTTGAGACTGGTTAGCTGGAGGAGAGGGCTTGAGAGTAGATGGCGGAGTTTGCGGCATGTGAGGAGGTACTTCACGCGTTTTTCCCTTGCCATCCAGGCGCTGAATCGGGTAGAATCTTACTTGCTTGTCGGTATCTTTTCCTGAGCGCGTTACTGGGTTAGCCTCTCTATTCAGAAAATCAAGGGATGATACCACAAAATGATCACCAGTGAGGACTTGAGTGGTTCCATAAGACAATCCCATCGCGTTCGTGCGAGCAGTAGGCGCAGCCGCGGCAGCACGATCTCGAGCAAGAGCTCGTAGATACTCAGCAACACCGCCAATGAAGCCTGGGGAACGCGCGGTAGATCACTCCCATCGGGTAACACATACCTAGATTGGTTAGTATTGTAGCGTATGAACTCAGCTTGGAACATTATAATCATTTCGGGACAGTGGCAAAGGCCTAAGTCGTGGTCGTTTGTTTTCCCACACATGAAGCATTGTGGAGGTCCGCGATCAAAACGAGGTTGCTGGTTCGGGGCCTGTCCACCCTGGTTAGTAGTGAAATTCTGAGGAGCCGCACCAGACTGAGCCCTAAGAGCCTCCATCTGGATTGTCATGTGTTCCATCTGCCGAGCGAGATCATCCATTTGAGATGGGGGTGCTGAAGGGGTAACAGTGGGAATCAAGAAAGTACTGGGGACGGTAGAAGCACTCAGCTGAGTAGAATCCGTAGCCTCGGTCCAAGGATTAAAGTCAAGTGAATCCTCGTCGAAACGTTTCTGGAGAAAACCGATAGACTGCTCAATGGTAGGAGGGTCGGTGCACTTACAATTTTCCTCTGGGACCTGTTCCAGAAACCACGTCTTCACGGTTTTAGGGATGCCTGCTACGAAGTAAAAATCCCGTTCTTTGTCCGTAATCCTTGATTTCTTGATAAGAGGCACCGTGATCTGTGAAAACGACTGGTAGTACAAGGTAACATCAGTCATGTTAGAGAAAGGGGACGCATTGTATGTTTTGGAGCAAAAGTCTTTGAGCATCGCCTCGGTATAGTCAGGTACACGGTCGGTGTGGCCATATAATAACTGAAGCTGCTTTTTAGCTCTATCCCACGTCTTACCAGTGACCTTGGGTCGAACTCGGGCATGAAACGAATGAGCTTCCAAACGTTATCGGAGGAATAGTCCAGAATAAAAGAGACGAGTTGATCTTTGTCGGCTATACCGGCGTTGGCTCCATGTTGGACAATGCTGGTAAGGAAGGGTCGTGACTTCCTTTCCTTCGAAGCGAGGGGTGCTGGACGAGCGAGCGGAAGGCATGGGCGCCAGGAGAATATTCGGAGTGGCCGTAGTAGACATAGTGTGGAGCTATCAGGGGGAAATGAAATAGGGGTTGAGACAGAAAGGAAACGGGAATGCAGCTGGTATATAGCAGCGGAAAACCTTCACCCTCGCGGTGGGCTCCACTGTAGAAGAGAGGTTGGTCTGGGGGGTAGACCTGAGTGATGAGGGTCGTGTATATACCCTAGGCTGCAGACTTGAGACGGTATATGTATAATAGGCAACGATAATAGGACTCAGCTTTGGATGATAACTCAGTGACTCCCTGACCCGTCTCTAGGCCACTCGTGCTCGATAAGATTGACAAGAGAAGCTCAGATTTCGGACAGAGATGTGGGGGGAAGCAAAAGGGAGATGATCCCCTGTTTCAATTTACAAGGGATTATATACTGCGATCGGGGGTGGCTGTAACACGTACTCATGCGTCACCAGAGCCCCTGGAGACAATATACAAACGAGATGCTAATATAAGAGTCCATGAATAAATAAAATATAACCATACCAGTTGTTAATCACCTCGTCAAGCTTGTACCAACCGGGAGATGCACAAAGACAAATAGGGAGATCACGCTGCCGCCTCAGCTCCGAGCATATCGATCCCAAGTGCAATCCGAGAAGGCCGAGCCGTTTGAGTCAACATCACAACCAGAGGTTGTACATCACGAGAGGTATGAGAGAGAGGAAGAAAAGGATGGGGAGCGTGTATGGAGAGGAGAGAGAGAGACAGAGAAAGAGAGAGACACGCCATCTGTCCTTCCAATCTTGAAGAAACACGAGTTATGAACGCGGAGACTACTTGATGTCTCGAACACATGATCGTCCAGAGCGCGTGAGCTTTGAGCGCGTCACGTGGTATTCCGGATGGGAGCGAGGATTCTAAGAAAAATGTGATGGAGTGGAAGATGGTGAGTCGTTCATAATAGAGTGATAGAGTAAATAAAGATTGGTCGTTAACGCCCGAGGAGGAACCCGCGTACAATTCCTTAAGAGGTAAATGTAACGAGTGTGCCGATTGGCCCTTCCACACCGCATTCGAAGTACTTCCCAGTATGGGTACTTGCTCCAGGAGCTGACAAATGTAGGTCCAAGTGATCGGACCCTCGCTTAGTGACCATCCCTTATCCGGAATGCCCGGGACGGCGTGGAACCATCAGGATATAATGTTCCCAGCCCCTTCCAGTGATTATCTGATCAGAACGCGGTACGCGTCCCATGTCCAACACACCACAACAGGATTCCAGTCCGTCCCTGTCTAGTTCCGTGAGCGGGAATAGAGTAGACTTCACGTTCCACTTGTTCAGTGGGCTACACATCTCCTACAGGTTTCGGAGCGAGCACATGCCAATGGTTCCAGAGTATTCCTCCCTGTTCCCATCTGTTACTCAGTGGTTCCTGCCCTGCCAGCTACTTGGGAACCTCAGTACTGACGCTTCTGGAGCGTAGCCCGGCACATGTCTTGTCATGAAAACACGAACAAGTGAAGATTTCATGGGTGGACAAATCCCGTGCTTATCACCGCTTGTCCGAGAACTTGGGCGATAGACACGTCGTTTTGATGTTGGACGCATCCACCCAGACTCGGTCGCCTACCTTGATCACGCATCAGCGATCGTAGTACAGCTTGAACTTGTCCTTGGCTTTGACGAGGGCGGCTTTGGCTTCGGACACTCCGGTGGCGATCCGGTCACGGAATTCGTTGACGGACTCGTCGGCGGAGCGCATACCATTCAGCTCGAAACCCATCCAAAGGAGGCAGCCGGTGTCCGTCATAAACGACACCTGCTGCGTCGAGGAGTGGACATGGTTGTTGTAGGCAAACTCGGCCGCTGGCAGGAGCTCATCCCAGTCGTCCTGTTTGTAGCTCGTGAAGATACGGATGAACTGTTCGAGCTCCTGGTTGATGTGTTTGGTCTGGCTGTCGGTCTGCAGATGGTAAGCGGTGGATGTAGCGGGTTCAATCAGTCCATTAAGTTACTCTTTTGCGAAAAGTTGCGTGGCTGGCCGGGATCGTTTCGTGAAATGTTGCGTCCCACGTCGTAGGTCACGTGAGGCATCAGCGGGCTCCCTGGAGGCATCTGCTCACCTCTCGCAAAGCCTTGGTCGGGATCAAATACCATCAAATGATTGCTGGGGAAGGTGCCGCTGGCTGCCGAACGACATTCATAGGGGCTTTTGCCCAATTGGGTGCCCAAAAGCTACGCGCCCTCGGCGCCCAATACTCAATTTGCCATATATAAATAACGCACAGCTACAAATCGGTGGATACACATCTAAGCGACCGTTGTAGACCGCCGCTGCTGGTGAATGCGCCCCATTCTAAGCAGGGCAGCCCTGCTGGTCAAACCAAAAAAATCCGATATTCGGCTCCAAAAAATACCCCCGCGAGCAGGCCTGAGCCCTCGGCCACTGCCTATTGCGACTCTCCCTCTCCTCCGTTGACGGTAGCTGATCCCCGCGCCAATGCTTGGCGGATGAGGGGGCGGGGGCAGGGGCACGGCGGGGGCGCGTTGGTGGGTGCACCGGTGGGGGCCGCTGTGGCTACGCAATTGGGCTGCGAGGCGATGGGCCCTGTGACGATCGATGCTGGATCGACGGCTGGATGAGCGGGGGCAGGGGTGTGATCGGCCGGATTGGGGGCGGGATCTGCTGCATCCGCAGGTGTCGGCGCCTCGGTCGCGGTCGGTGCTTCGTGCGTCGGGCTGGGGCGGGCTGTTGGCGGCGGGGGCGTCATCCGGCCTCTCCCTGATCAACAATGAGGAACCGGCATCAAGAACTTGAGAGGAAAGAACACCATACCTTTGCACCATATTCTCAAATACCCACTTCAAATCGGCAACCGCAACGTTTCCAATTTTCTGACGGGGTTTCCATGCAACCGTGCCACCATTTCAATGTGATGACGACATTTAGCAACCCGTTCTGCCCCGGGCATTTGAGAACGTCCCAGCTGCCATCACCTGTCTGCAACAGTTCCCCATCGCGCACCCGCCAAGACGGGTTTATCCCCTTCCACCACGCCCACCACTGCCCATCCACCTCGTTGCTCGTCCCAACATAAGGTACCCCTTTTCGTGTGTTCTTGACCCAAACCTCTACTGCTTTAGGACGCTGCATTGTCGGTAGAGACTTTGTCTGAAGTCTGGATCAGTACCCTGCAAGATTGCTAACAAAGAACTTACCGACGTCGCAAAATTCCATATCTCCTCCAGCGCCCACCACAGATACACGACGTCCTTCCACATCGGCCCCATACCCTGGCCCTGTTTGTCCAGCAGAACGGCTTTCACAGACTCAGCCCATTTGGGCGTCTTGGCGACGACTGCCGCTTTTGACACACGACCACGCCCTCTCGTCTGCGCCGGTGTACACCTCGCCTCGCCTCGCCTTCGGACTCGTCTCCGCTGTCCTCGTCCCCATCACTATCGTCCCCATTGCTGCTCGGAGAGTCTTCATCCACCCCGTTGTCGGCTTTCCTCCTCTTCTTGTTGTTCCGCGACTTGCCCCTGCGCCGCTGTCCTCTTTTTCATCCCGAAGAAGGCAGTTACGCCCTCAAGCCCCATCCCCTGTGCTACCTTGCGGTTATGGGCGTTGTTGTTCTCCCGCTGCAGCTCAAACGACGACATATGCCTCAGCCTGCTTGTGAAGATCGCACGGCCTTCTTCCGATATGTCCAGGATCTCCGCCCTCAAGGCATCCGTCATCAAACCGAATGCCCCACGTTGGCGTTGGTGCTGCTGCATTGGGATCGGACACGGCGGTGGGGTTGCACACGACGGTGGAGTCGCGCACGACGTTGGAGTTGGGCATGGGAGCCGGGTTGGAGACGGTGGAGACCGCAGCGGGGTTGGACGCGGCGCCCCATGGGGGCGCGATGCGAGGGGGCTCGTCCTCATCGTCCACGAGCAGGGCAGCAGCGGTGGGTCCATCACCACGTCCCCCTCTCCATCTTGAGGCACGGCACCATTAGCCGTCATGCCGTTGTCGTCCTGCTCCGTCATCCGCCAGAGATTCATGCTCAAAAAGACCGCCGCATCGGGCGGAGGCACCATGAGCGCGGCAGGCATGACGAGCGCAGCGAGTGCAGCGGGCAGGACGGGCACACGGGTGCGACGGGCGCAGCGGGCGGGGCGGACGCAGCGGACGGGGGGGGGGACGCAGCGGGCGGGGGGGACGCAGCGGGCACGATGGGCGCAGCGGGCGGGCCAGACGCAGCGGGGGCAACGGGCGCGCTGGGCGCAATGGGTGCTACTCCGTCCACCAAGTTATTTTTCTCTGTGTCATCAGGTCAGCATTTTCAAGCATTTTCAATACAATCGCTTCACTTACCCAAAAAACCTGCATGAATGAACTTCAAATATGTTTTCAGTGTGGTCACGTAGCCTTCAGGATCCCAACGCGCCCAATCCTTTCCAGCGACGAGGCCGGAATTTGCACTGGACAGAGAAGCAATCAATATATTGATCTCAGTTCCATCGACACACATACCTCATCGTCTCAAATTTTGGTGTCTCTTCATTGATGCGGCCGCCGATTATGGTTCAACATTAGGCCAGTGTACGCATGTAAACCTGCAAGTAGGGGCTGCACGATGGACAGGAACTTGTCACAGCACCTAAAAATCACAAGATCAGCGCACAAATATGCTGAAGGTCGACGCCGACTTACTCGCGTTGGACGGCTGGGTCCGGGTCGGGCTCTCCCTCCTCGTCCTCGTTATATCTCTCGACCTCCTCCGCATGCGCCTCGTCGCATTCCCTCTTGATTCGACTTCTGACCTCCTCTGTCTCCGCCTCCAACATCTCCTTCGCACCTGGCACCGCAAGCTAATGTGCATCTTCCACGGTTCGTTGCTGTACTTCTCCTCAAACTTCTCCATCACCGCGTCCTTGAAATCCGGATGACGCATATAGAAACGGAAATCCGCTGTGCGTTTGGAGCTTCGGCGGACTCCTCCCGACGCAAGTGCGCCAGAAATGCGAAGTACGGGTTCCTGTGGATCCCAATGGCGCTCGACTGCTGGCGAGAGAACCATCTCTTGATTTTCTGCTCAGTCAATTAGACTTGTTTTTTGTCGACTAATAGAAAAATGTGAACCCACCCCTTTAATGTCCTTCTGAATTTTGCTTTTCTGCTCAGACTCCTCGGGGGACAGGATGGTCGGATTGAGCGCCTCCTCAGCCTCTTCAACTGTTTGAGGCTCAGGCGCCGGCGCAGCGCTCGGGTTGGGATCCTGGTCCAGCGTAGATTCCAAGGGAAGAGGGCCCAGTACTCTGCGAACAGCTGAGGCAGCATATAGGGTCAGTTTAACCAGTTAAACCTGGGATTGATTCTAGGGGCTTAATACATTATCTCTGGGCAAGTATAACCAGTCTCTGGGCAAGTATAACCAGTTATCTCTGGGGTGCCTATATAGGGCAAGACATCCCGGCAAGAGGTCAGGTGATCTCTGGGCCTGCCGAAGAATATAACCGGTTATAATAGAGAAATAAAAGAAAGGCGGTAGCAAGGTTTGAACTCAAAAGCCTCTAGGTGATCTTACATAATAAGACCACCAGCACGCTAACCATTACACTAAAGCAGTTGTATAAGGTAGCTGGCATTGATCTCCATATATCTTGCTTCTCACCTCCCAATATTTATTGATTGGTGCTGAACTACCTGAAAAATTGTAGTGGTTAGTGTCAAACAATTTTCCTGGCAATCTGATGCTTTCTAAGGCTGTCTAATGCCCTTTTATGTCCCTTGCATGCCATAGGCTTGGGACATAGGCAGCTAGAGGAATAAGGTATGGCAGAATAAATAGAAACAATAAATATTGGGAGGTGAGAAGCAAGATATATGAAGATCAATGCCAGCTACCTTATACAACTGCTTTAGTGTAATGGTTAGAGTGCTGGTGGTCTTATTATGTAAGATCACCTAGAGGCTTTTGAGTTCAAACCTTGCTACCGCCTTTCTTTTATTTCGCTATTATAACCGGTTACATTCTTCGGCAGGCCCGGAGATCACCTGACCTCCTGCCGGGATGTCTTGCCCTATATAGGCACCCCAGAGATAACTGGTTATACTTGCCCAGTGATAATGTATTAAGCCCCTAGAATCAATCCCAGGTTTAACTGGTTATTCTGACCATATGAGCTGGCTGAGGCCAAAACACGGCCAAGCCCTCCGTCTTGGCCTCCTTGCCCGATTTCTTTTGGGAAGCTGCAATGTATTCAGGAATTTTGCTGGTCAAGAACTCGAAACGCGCCCCTTTGAAGTTGCTGGGCTGACCGCGTTTCCTTTTGGGTGCATCGTCGTCGTCTGAATTGTCGGTGCGTTTTGGTTTGGCTGCTTTTCTGCCCATAGACGACGCGACGAAGTAGTTGATAAAGCACACTTGTTTGATGATGTTATCCTTGAGCGCTCGAGCGTACAGGTCACTCAGAATATTTGGATTTCATTTTAAACTAATGTTGGTCGACTCGTTGCAAGAAGAATAATATATCACCTAATACTCCCACAAAAGCCCTCTAGTTAGAAGGGGGTAACCCGGGAGTTACCCCCTTCTAACTAGAAGGCATGTTGGCTGTTTTGCCTATGATGCATTAAAAGCTGGAGCAAAGTCGCAATAAAGTCACAATATCTATAAGGTCATGAGAGCTAAGACGAGCTAGCTGCAATAAAGTCAGAATAAAGGCACAATAAAGCTGCAATACAGATGACCTTATATGGAAATGTGGCATCAGACGTAAGCTGCAATAAAGCTGGAGTAAAGTCGCAATAAAGTCACAATATTTATAAGGTCATAAGAGCTAAGACAAGCTAGCTGCAATAAAGTCACAATAAAGGCACAGTAAAGCTGCAATACAGATGGCCTTATATGGAAATGTGACCTCAGATGTAAGCTGCAATAAAGCTGCAATAAAGCTGTGATAAAGTCACAATAAATGTAACTGTTTACTTAGGGCTTGAAGGGAATGGTAGCTGCAATAAAGTCACAATAAAGGCACAATAAAGCTGCAATACAGATCACCTTATATAGAGATGTGACCTCAGACGTAAGCTGCAATAAAGCTGCAATAAATGTGACAGTTTACTTGGGGCTCGTAGGGCATGGTAGCTGCAATAAAGTCACAATAATAGCCGGTCATGTCAGTGGGCTTATGTAAAGGCCTGAGACAGTTAACATACAGCCACCATAGCCCTTATCTTTCTCTGCCATCTGGGAGGCATCATCCTGGCTGTTCTTGGCTTGGTCTGGCACCTCTCGGGCATCCCAGACAAGTCTTATGTGAGTTAAAAATAGCCATATTTCACTTGAAACTGATAGCTGCCTGTATTGGGGCAGGATTGATGGGCCCCGGCCATTGCCTTAACATTGATGGGTGTTTGTATTGTGTTTTACAGCTGCTCTACCATTGATGACTGCCCATACTGGGGTTGCAATTCATGGAATACCACAAAAAAGTGCCGCGTCTCGGAAATGTTTTGCATTTTGTGGGCCAATGGGGCTTCTGATGGGAAAATGGTATAGGTGACTCTTGTAGCCCTTGATGAGCTCTACGATCTGAGCATAACTTTCCTTTTTTGGACACTAACACCTTTTGCCCAAAAAGGAAATTTCCGACATCAGCCCTTCCTTAGCTCATAATTGTACCATTTTGGATGATCTAACTATATAGGGATGTTATTCCAAGTTCTCTGAAGCTGACCAGGCCAAATTAGAGCCCATTATAGTGCAATAATAGGGTGCAAATAGCGAATTTGATAAATTGTGTTCCTGGCCATGATATCCTGGGGATACAGCAATATAAATACATCCTGGCTCAATCTGAGTCATGTACACTGTCTCTTCCCATTCTCAGTGTTTATTTCGCACTCAATGGTCTCCTTGGTGCCCTATTCACAAAACAACCAAGAAATGTCATCTGACATATTTCGATTTTATGATCACATAATAACCTGATTTTTGGCTGGGAACTCTTTATATGGTCTGTAATATATGTTTGAAACACCCAGAAGGATCCCTATGATCCTGTGGCATGCTGAATGGGGTGAACAACACTATAACACATGGTCACCCTCAAATCATGGGGTATGGGTGTCCTTGATGTTGCCTGTGCACCTTTATAGTATATATACATAGGAAGGATCCAAAAGATGTCTTCTGGGATATCTCACATCATAGAGAGACTCACAATGGGGCGAACATGCAATTTCCTGATATGGCCAAAATGCGATGTTTTTAATGATCCTCACATAATCTATTGCTTGCAAGGTATTCCTATAGCCTAGGGGAGCAAGTTAATACAGTCAGGAGGTATCTATATGGCTGTACCCCCAAGATATTATGGCCAGGAACACAATTGGTCAAATTCGCTATTTTCACCCTATCATTACACTGTAATGGGCTCCAGTATATTCTAGTCAGCTTCAAAGAGCTCAGAAAAACATCCATATATGGTTAGATCATCCAAAACAGTCAAATTATGAGCCAGGGAGGGGCCGATGTAGGGAATTTCCTTTTTTGGGTGCAAGGTGTTAGTGTCCCAAAAGGGAAAGTTCGCTATTTTCACCTTATTATGCACTATAATGGGTTGCAACTTGTCCCAGTGACCTTCAAAGCCTAGAGAAACAAAGTAATATACTCAGCAGGTATTTATATTGCTGTATCCCCAAGATATCATGGCCAGGAACACAGTTTATCAAATTCGCTATTTTCACCATATTATTACACTATAATAAGGTGCAATTTGGCCCAATCACCTTCAAAACATAGGGGAACAAAGTAATACAGCCAGGATGTATTTATATTGCTGTATCCCCAGGATATCATGGCCAGGAACACAATTTATCAAATTCGCTATTTGCACCCTATTATTGCACTATAATGGGCTCTAATTTGGCCTGGTCAGCTTCAGAGAACTTGGAATAACATCCCTATATAGTTAGATCATCCAAAATGGTACAATTATGAGCTAAGGAAGGGCTGATGTCGGAAATTTCCTTTTTGGGCAAAGGTGTTAGTGTCCAAAAAAGGAAAGTTATGCTCAGATCGTAGAGCTCATCAAGGGCTACAAGAGTCACCTATACCATTTTCCCATCAGAAGCCCCATTGGCCCACAAAATGCAAAACATTTCCGAGACGCGGCACTTTTTTGTGGTATTCCATGAATTGCAACCCCAGTATGGGCAGTCATCAATGGTAGAGCAGCTGTAAAACACAATACAAACACCCATCAATGTTAAGGCAATGGCCGGGGCCCATCAATCCTGCCCCAATACAGGCAGCTATCAGTTTCAAGTGAAATATGGCTATTTTTAACTCACATAAGACTTGTCTGGGATGCCCGAGAGGTGCCAGACCAAGCCAAGAACAGCCAGGATGATGCCTCCCAGATGGCAGAGAAAGATAAGGGCTATGGTGGCTGTATGTTAACTGTCTCAGGCCTTTACATAAGCCCACTGACATGACCGGCTATTATTGTGACTTTATTGCAGCTACCATGCCCTACGAGCCCCAAGTAAACTGTCACATTTATTGCAGCTTTATTGCAGCTTACGTCTGAGGTCACATCTCTATATAAGGTGATCTGTATTGCAGCTTTATTGTGCCTTTATTGTGACTTTATTGCAGCTACCATTCCCTTCAAGCCCTAAGTAAACAGTTACATTTATTGTGACTTTATCACAGCTTTATTGCAGCTTTATTGCAGCTTACATCTGAAGTCACATTTCCATATAAGGCCATCTGTATTGCAGCTTTACTGTGCCTTTATTGTGACTTTATTGCAGCTAGCTTGTCTTAGCTCTTATGACCTTATAAATATTGTGACTTTATTGCGACTTTACTCCAGCTTTATTGCAGCTTACGTCTGATGCCACATTTCCATATAAGGTCATCTGTATTGCAGCTTTATTGTGCCTTTATTCTGACTTTATTGCAGCTAGCTCGTCTTAGCTCTCATGACCTTATAGATATTGTGACTTTATTGCGACTTTGCTCCAGCTTTTAATGCATCATAGGCAAAACAGCCAACATGCCTTCTAGTTAGAAGGGGGTAACCCCCGGGTTACCCCCTTCTAACTAGAGGGCTTTTGTGGGAGTATTAGGTGTAATATATACAGCAAAGAAATACACTATCTACAATACAATTTTTTTTGGGGGAGTAAACGAGCACGAGTTCTACACAGCAAGCAATACAAGAGTCCGACAACGACATGCGACGACAACAACGAATAGGCCCCAAGAAAACGACATGTACGCGCCTACGCATCCTCGTCCTCACCGACGAATTTCTTCATGGTGATCCACGCTTCCAGCTTGCTGGCGTTGCTCGTCACCATGATCTTCAGCTCTGCCAGGTTCAAGAGGCGCGCTGCCGCCAAGGCCGCCGAGTGCGTCGCGTACATGACCGCCACACTGCGGATCCCGTACATGGTCGGGGCAGGGGCGGCGGCACGCTGGACCTCGCCAGTTTGGTAGGTGACGAGCACCGATGGGTGGGGGCGGTCGCCAGGCGCAGCAGCACGAGGGATAGCGGTCACAGTCGGGGGGCCGGCACGCACGCAGAGGGGGATTCGCCTCCGCGGCGGCGCGTTCTTGCGCAATGACTCCCGTGTGCGCGTGGATGGTGGGGGTAAGCTGGACGCGCGTGAGAGGCGTAACACGGGGCGGGACGTTTAGATGAAGGGAGGGAGTCGATGGCTCGTCCTTGGTGGGAGTTGCCATGGGAGTTGCCGCATTGAGCGACGAGCCGCCGCAAAACGGGGAGGGGGCCGGCATGGGAACCATTGCAGCGTGAGGGACGGTGCCCTGGCCGGCGGCAGCACTGGTACCGGCGCTGGGTGCGGGGAGGGTTCGGGTGCAAGGCGCTGACGATGGGTGGGTGCGGTTCGGGGGGTTGAGGGTAAAGGTAATGGGCTCAAATGGGGGGCATCCGCCCTTGTGTTGCTCGGTGCACAGCGCCGTCCACCACTGCTCCATGTCGTGCCATTTTTTGAAGCCGCGGTGCTTGGCATCCGTAAACCCGTCCGTCTGAGCCCTTGCAATCCAGCTATCCAATCATCAGAACCATGAAGCTGCAAAATGAAGAGAAAAACCAACTCACGAATTACTATACACGCCTCGAACGCATCCCGACCACACAGCATAGAATTGACAACCGGATGTGTTGCCGTGCTCTTGGGTGGATTCGTGGCCGGGGCAAGGATAGTAGAGGGGAAGGCAGGGCATTGTAACTGGAAGATAGCAAAGGCTCGACGGCAGGCTGGATAGAGAGTAGAGGAAAACAAGGGATGAGGTAGTTTCTCGGGTGAGCTGGCATAAGTAACACATTGTGGCGGATGTTTAGGTAAAAGTCGAAAGCTCTAGTGGAAGGGCGGAGGGCTCAGTTAGCTGCCATGAGGTGAGTTGCGCCGCGGACATCTTGGAAATCGAGGCAAAAGGCAAAGGGCAAAAGGCAAAAGTCGAAAGGCAAATGCTTTGTCACCCATCAAATCATGTCTTTCACTACCGGCGAGCGCACCGTTAATACCGACCTCCTCATGAAATCCTCATCCTATAAACCTACCGGCCCGTGCCCACATGGCTACCACTACGCTTGCAAGGTTGCACAGTTCGACCGCCAGCAGTACAATGGCAAGTCGGTCGAAAACTTCTGGCCCCAGCGCCAAACCGAGGGCGAACGAGTCGACGGCAAGGAAGCGTCTCGACTGAAGGATGAAGGAGATCCAAAGCGAGCAATCTGATGAGAGCGCCCCAGCTCAGGTGAGTTTTGATTGTGCATTGAATCACAGTCGCTAATTGATACATTCGTCGTAGAAATAAATTTGTACCAATCAATTGCTCCGAGACTCGCACTCCCCTGTACTGTACTAGAACGATGTACCAGCTTCTCAAATGCATTAGCTTTCTTGGTTTCTTTTTCCTGACAAATGCGCGCACGAGACATTCCCAAAAAAGTGATTGAAGACAGTAAGATATATTGTACTATGTATATAGTACCAGTAGCGCAGTTGAGCTCCGTCCGCTTCAGAGGTTGTCCAAGTGACGCTCGAGATACGCCCTGAAGCTGTACTTAGCAACAAAGGCTGTCTTGCGGTCATTGCGCGCTCTTGCAGCGAGCCGCTCCCGGTTCCTAAGAAGTACAAAATGAGAGCGACGGCGGATGGGATGAACAGGCCACATACTGCGCACGATAACGGGCGCTGTTCGCACGGGCTTGAGCACGAGCACGCTCGAGCTCGTCGTCGCCTTCTTTGAGCGTCTTCAAATGGGTGCGGCGGCGTGTGGCTCACTCTCGCTCCTTCGGGAGGAGTTCCTTGGCATGGCTGTGGGGCGAAGTCAGTTATGGCTGGCCGGGATTGTGGACAACGCACCGCTCTCTGTATCGGGCAGAGGCGGCACATTTTCTGCGCCGCTGCACCTCGGGCAAAGCGGGACGCCATTTCTTGGCTGAACTTGGAGTACTGTGGTATACCTGACTTAGAATAATATGAGGAGAGGGATATTGGATGCAAAACGTACCTGAGGAAGTGCGCAATGGGAGAGTTTGACTGAGTCATGGTGGTGGTACAGTATCAAAGTCCTACGCTAATGATCAATTCATAGCATGGCTTATAGGGCGTACTCGACTGACCTCCGTGTTCACCACTTTGCCTAGTCCCCAAAATAAAATAAAAATGCTGGCGCCTCTGGAGGCGAAATGAAAACGATTGGGCAACTTGGATTGGGGAGGGATGGATGGTGAGGCCCTATAATATATTCAGGCCGTGGTGAGTCCGTTATTCCGGTAGTGGTGAGTACGTGATCACACACCGATCCCCCCTCTGCCACAGCGGACCATCGCGCATCTGTACAATTCGGCCTCGAATGGTGAGGGGCAGGACCAAACTTGGGTCCCGAGCCAAAACTTGATGGGATACTGCAAGTGGGATGGTCCCAATGGCTGCTCTGTGCGGGCGAAGATCTGTTCGTGGAACGGGCAGAGGACGCCAAAGGCTTCCAAATCAGATGACATGGGCAAAAGGAACTTACCAGACACTTCTGGAAAGGATTTCCGATCGGATGCAGTCGCCTCCCAAAGTGCCCGACGACTGCGCGTAACGGCGTAGTGGATTCAATAGTTCCCTATGCTGTCTGATGTTTCCCCGCAATCCGCGCCACAGTCGTGGGCAGGACATCTTAGGCATTCGTCAGTGGAGCTCGGGAGAACAGTCAGGCGCATACCCACCGCCAAATGGAACGATTCACTGCAAACAGGGGCTGAATTTTGGGCGACAAATTGGTTGAACGAGTTTGAGTGTTTGCTGACAGCCCACCCCAACGGTAATTGACTAGTCCATGAGCCCGACTTGCAGCCGCCCCAGCCCAGGTACGGGCTGGTCGAAACATCCATTCAACACTGGGTCGGAATCAGGTTGAGTTGGAAGCGCCAATAAGATAACTCAACGCTGATCGGACTTGGTCATAGTGGCGCCGCCGTCGATCTGAGGAAAGGTATCGTCTCTGAATATTCGACTTATACACACCTATAAATTTGTCGCCCTCGACCAGAAAATGGCCTGTATTCTCCAGAATATCGCAGGTGGAGAGCTGGCACTAGCCCAAGAAATTCCTGTCGAGGTTGAATGAGCCGGGCTTTGGGAGACGTAAGACGCGACACATCGAGACGTAGAGCTGCGATGGGGGGGGACACCGACGTGGACACTACCAGGAAGAGCAGAGGCGGGACGGATGGCGTCGCGTGCAACGAAAAGGAAACGGCCAACAGCAGCCGCCCCGGTCAATTCCCACACAGCCTCCTTTTCGATAGCCGACATCACAGGCGACCACACCAATACCCCCATCACCACTTTCGTCGAACGCGCGTCCCATGACAATCGCCGCGCCTATCGCGAGGAGCTGGTCATTGAGCCTCCGTCCCCCGTCAAACAATATCGCGCGGGCCAAATCCACTCCGCTCAATCCATCCAGAACGCGTATGGCGGGATTCACGCTTCAAATGCGTCCGAGGAGCGATATCAGATGGGGTTTTATCTCGACGATTACACGCCCATGGATCCCATGCCAGAACCAGAGCCCACACAGAGGCAGGCCAAACCCTCAGTGAGTTTTGTTTTTTTCGAGTTTTCTTCGGGAGTTTTCTTCTGGCCGGCCTTGCGCAATCTTGACCCAGAATTCTGACCTGTTTGTCAGGATCCCGCTCTACACCGCTTTCGCGCGCTTCGAGACATCTACCTTGGGAACATGTTACGGCGGGACGGGCTCATATGGCCAGATGCGGGTACGCTCTGCTCTCATTGCCACCAAGCGTCTATTCCGCTGCCGGCGCGACCTGGCCTCTACCGATGCAAGAACTGCTACGGTGATCAAATCCTCTGCGCAGATTGCATGGTCCTTGCGCATTGCTCAAACCCATTGCACCGAATCGAGGTAAGTAATTATTGGTTGACGCGTCGCCTTCCCTTTCTGATTCTAGCGCACAGGAATGGGATGGCGCATTCTTTGTGGCGTCAAGTCTGCGGGCCCTGGGGCTACATGTTCAGCTCGGACATCTCCCTGGCGATCGTTGCGCGGAGCCTGTGCCCCTCCATTCCAATTTTGTCGTCTTGCATGTCAACGGTATTCATGAAGTCGCAGTGGACGCATGCGATTGCGAGCACCACGCAACGGCCGGTCCCCCGGAGGAGCAGTTGCAGTGCGCAGGCTGGTTCCCAGCCACGGACGTCCGGCCCAGGACGTGCGCAACCATGGAGATGCTGGATCATTTCCTCCTCCAGACCTACCAAGCAAAAACCACGATGTACGACTACTATAGCGTGCTCGAGAAATGTACCAACAACACCGGGATCAAGCCTCCATATCGCTATCACGCCTTTCTTCGCATGGTAAGCGAGTATTCGCATCTCCTGATGCTCAAGCGCGCTGGGTGCGGCCACGCGAAATCGGGGGTGATGGGGACGAAACAGGGCGAGCTGGTGGTTTTATGTCCATGCTGTCCGATTCCCGGGGTCAATCTTCCCGACGGATGGGAGAACGCACGACCGGAGGAGCAGTACGTTGCCCTACCTGCCTTGATAAAAAACGGGCCTGATCGCAGTTTTTAGATTTCTCTACGTGTTCTTCCTGGCGATTGACGCCTGTTTCCGGCTCAAACGTCGGCTCGTGTCAAGCTTTCTCAAGGACCCCTCACTCGGTTCGGGATGGTCCTACATGGTCGAAGCAGTTCTTTATTGGCAGTTTTTGCTTACAGTGACGGACCAGAAGGAAGTAAGTGACTTTTTTTGGGTTGATACCGTGGCTGAGCGCTGTTCATTAGATGAGTACATGCAGCGGTTTGGCCGCTCTGGATCACGCCAATACCAAATTCTCTCGCGGGTATGCTGCGACAGGCGTGGGTATGGGAGTGTGTGCACGGCATGAGTTTGTGCAGCCGAACAGCGTCGGGGATCTCCAGAAGGGCGAGCGGTGAGTCGTATGAAGGTTTACACATGGTCAGAACTGACATTTATTATAGCTACGCCAATATGGACTGGATCGTGGCGTACATCATGATCGCCAAAGATCCACGGCTCCGCAAGATCATATCCTACGATATTGTATACCAGTGGTGGATCAACCTCAAGAAACGGCTTCTGCTCCTACCGGCGGCGGTGCGGTGGGCTCTGGTCTTGGGCTTCGTCCAATTCGTCATACCAAAACTCCACATCAAAGGGCACAAGCTCCCGTGCCAGGATCAGTACTCGTTAGAGTTGATTCCCGGGAGCGCGCAGACCGATGGTGAAGGTATCGAGCGACCCTGGCCCACATTGGGGGCGTTGGGTCGAGCACAAAGGAAATGGGGCCGGGGTCGAGGGAGGACACCCTCAACGGCCACTGGGGCTCTTGAAATTGGCAGAAGGTTGTGGGCCTTGGTACGTCGTTTTGCTGCTGATTATGGTGTTTCTGATGTGATTATAGGTGGGGCGGCTTCGGACGCTCGAGTCGTTCACGCTGTTCTCTACAGAGCAGGGGGAGCGCGTCACGGGGTGGCGGATGATGGTGGAGGAGTATGAGGCAGATGGGACGAAGAAAAATCCTTACCGGTGAAACGGTGCACTAGGGTGCGGCCATGAAATCTAATGGATTGACTAGTGAGAAAAGCGAACTAGTCACTCTACTCAAACCAACCAAAACCAAAACAAATCACTAATCCTAATCCTAATACTCGTGTGTGTGTGTTCGGGGAGGTAGGGTACGTATCACCCATCAAAAGGGTGTGCAAGGTTGGAATAAGGCTTTGTTTCAATAGCAACTATGCGGTTTAAGCACAGTTATGCTAGGATAGCAGGGACTTCACGCCAACAGGATATCAAGACTCAAGTTAAACCTTAGACTGTTCAAGTCTTCAGTTTCTTTGTGAGCGGCAGAACCTAACACTACTGGCGGCTAGCCAAGAAGCAGAAGGTAGGGCAGACTATCAACAGACAGACACTACTTCAATATCAACCAATGCTGCACGAACAGCGGCGGTATCAACGAAACGGGGCTGTTACACAGAAGGTGGACGCTGGGCTAAGGCGCAGACAGTTACACTGAAGGCGGCGGTTTCACTTCTACTAGCACAAACTAGTCTTTAGTCCTGGAGGCCTAAAGCGCTGCTACAGGAGACAAGAGAGTACGATTTACACAACAAGTCTTAGTCCTGGAGGCCTAAAGCGCTGCTACAGGAGACGGGTTGGTGCAGGTTTGAACGGGGCTCTTATATCAATGCGATTGGTAGTCTTTTCGACGTCCCGTATCTCTTAATCTTTTCTGTGCGTCTGCAAATATATCTGATTTCTATCACAAATCTAGAGTCTACTATATTGCCCGTATATCTGGGGGATAGTTTACTGGCTAATACAGAGTACACAGCTGGCTTTTATACATTTCAGAGAGAAGTAAAGGAGATAGACGGAATGAATAGGAACAATAAAGGGTGGGAGCCCAAGTAGTGAATGGCCAATGGCGTAGAAGACATTCTCAACCATGGGTATTATGACCTGCTACCAGGGCTAGTCCACATGTATTTCTCTAGCACGCCATAAGACGTGCTTAGTTGTCTTGGTTTCCATCTTTCTGACTGAGCAAGTCTGTCATTGCTGACTAGTCAAGTCAGTCTCAGTCAAGTTCTATTCAATTTCTCTATCAGTCCACACTTCACAAGCTCAGTTGGAACGTATAGTAAATATCAAGCAGATTGACAAGTATAGCGCGGCGCTATACTGGCAGACCAGTACAGTGACTAGTAAAGCATAGCGCGGCGCTATGCTATAGTGTCGATCCTCATCAATCATATCAGTAAATCCTTGATGCGAGGCCCGCATCTTTCTAACGGTCAGATCTGCCTGAGTAACCACAGTGATGATTAACTCGGTAACAAGTCTTCATCCTAATCTAATCAGTTGGCCTTATACACAAAGTGGCGCAGCACTATATCCCTGCCGGCCCTAATGTGGTTGTACCAATCCTGACTTCGCATATCTTGTTTTAATAGTCATCAGACTATTCAGAGGCCGTTGAGATGGCAAGTCAATAATTCTGAGTAGTTCCCTGATGTTTCACCTCCAGCGCATAAGATAATGGCTTACCGCCACCATCTATAGCTCAGTGTAGAATATCATAGTCAGGACGTAACAGCCTTTTGGGCTGCCTTGTCAAGTCTACTCAATCCTTCATAGTTGGTTTGTTACACTGACTTTCGGCCATCAATAGTGTAGCCTACCACCCCAGGGAGGGTGTACGCCCATAACCTAATGCCTCACTTCTGCCACTAATAGGTTCAAAATGAAATAAAAACTGGTGCTTTCATGCATGTTTTGGTACACGCCCTATCACCGGATGACGACGCGAGGTAAGCTTCCTGGTCAAGCAAGAAGTACGGAGGAATTTATGGATATCCAGGGCTTACGGAGGCGGACATGCTGCTTGAATTCGAGCGCGAAGAGTCCCAGCGCGCGGCAGCGGGGGTGCCTAGCATCCATACCGTGAGCCCGAGCTCGTTCGTGGCGGTGGGGCTGAATGTGGAGGATGAGCAGTAAGTGTTTTGGCTGCCGATGTCTGGAGTAAGTGCTTACCTCCATGCCAGACGACGTGTTCGAGTTCAAGTGGAGCTGAAGAAGTCCAGCACGTCGGCTCAGCAAATCGATATCGTCGCTTTGCGCCGCTCCCTGAATCGCAGTCTGCGTCGCCTTCAAGACCTACAAGTGACGTACACACCAGTCGCGATCTTGGCTCTGGGACAGCGTGAGAACGTGCCTGTGGACGAGCAGCCAGAGAGCGTTCCGCTGTTCCTTCCGTCGGGACTGACGCCCGCCCAATGTGCGGGGGAGTCGGCCACAGGACTGGCGGCCATCGAGGCCTCGTTGCGCGATGTCCAGCTTTCATCGTCTCTGGAGCTCTTGCGGCGCCAACTCCACGTGAAGTCCCGCCTCATCACCTACAAGTCGTTGCAAGCCCATGCGCAGGGCGCCAACATGCGGTCGAAGGGGATTGTGGACCGAAACGAGTCCAAAATCCGACTGCACTCCGAGAAGTATCAGATGGCTTGGGAAGCGAAGCGATCGCTCGTGGGCATCAATGTGGAGGCTGTGGGATGGAAGAAGCTGCTAAAGGAGGACATTCGGTGCATGCAGGATGCGGAGGAGTTGGCGAGGAGTGAGCTGAAGCAGAGGGCACAGGACGAGCGCCGCCGCCAGCGGGAAGACGCTTTGCGGCGCGAGGGCGAGCTGCCGCCGCTGACCGCAGAGGAAGAGGAGCGCGCGGTGCGAGGTGGTGAAAGTGTCCGCCAGGTGTCCTGGATTTGGACGGGTGCCGGGATGATGGGCTCTGATGCGGACTTGGAAGAGGGTGAGCTTGGTTTCTTGTTTTTTTTTGGGGGAATGCTGCTGATGAGTCCACAGTGTTGAGAATTGAATGGTGCAAGGCATACGCTAGGACACGAAGGTGGCGTGAGGAGATGTTATTGGTGGAGGAGGAGGTGCGCCGTGCGGGGGTAACCCTGGAATTCCGGGCGCGTGAGTGGGAGGGCAATGGCAATCCCGGTCAGAGAGTCTCAGATGCAGGAGTGGAATGGCGCGACGGATGGTGCGGCGCCGTGGACCTACGAGCGCTCGGAGGGTGCTGTCGCATACGCCCTGAAGCAGGCGGCGGTGTTTCGGGACATTGCCGCGCGGCTGACGATCTCGATGATGGAGGTGCAGCGAGGGAGAGGGAAGTGAAGGATGGTGTACAACGATGAATGGGTGGACGCCGACGGTGGTGCAGGGAGGAGTGAGGTGCCAGAGGATGAGCTTGAGGACGTCTGAGGCGACGATGTCGCGGATGACGATTTCGTTCTGGGAGGAGGCGCGGACGAGGACTAAGCGAGGTGTGTTTCTTGTTCTTTTTTCCCCAGTATGATTAATATTCAACTGATGGTTTTGTTTCTACCAGCCTCTGTCGTGGCGAACCGGGCGTGCTGGGAGGAGGGGAGGAGGGGTGGGCGGGTGGCGCCCCGACGAACGGTGCCGCATTACCCAGCGGACGCACGGCGTCCCATGATCCCTTTCCGACCGCTCATGCCCCCTAACTCCCGCACTAGAAGCAGGGCGGCGGCGATGGCGGGAGGCGTCGTGGGCACCGCCCCAACAAACGACGCCGTGTTACTCTGCAGACGCAGGGTGTCAAACGCCGGGAGCTGTGCATTGCTACCCGCCCCTTTATGCCGCCCAACTCCCACCATAGAGCAGGGCGGCAGCGGGGGGCGGGAGGTGTGGCGGGCGGCACCCGACGATCAACGGCGGCTTTCACTGCAGATGCAGAGCACGGGCGTCGTGAGGGGGATCTACCCTACACCCCTCCTCACCCATCTGCGCTCGCTTGGGGATGGCTGAAGGGGGGGGGGGGGAGGGCGGGAGGGGCGGCGGGCGGCACCCCGACGAACGACGGTGGCTTTCACTGCAGATGCAGAGGACAGCGGCGTCATGAGGGGATCTACTTCATACCCCTCCTCGCCCGTCCACGCTCGCTCGGGGATGGCTGGAGAGAGGGGACGGCGGTGAGGGTGGGAGGGGCGGCGGGCCGGCTCGTGCCGACGGGCGAATGCGCCGCATTTAAAATGCGTGGGCGATATGGTGGTGTATAGAGTGGTGCCACACCATTCCGTTGCCCTCCATTCTCAATCTGCAAGGTGGGCGAGCTGGGCGCGAGGGGGGGCGGGATCAAGCGGGATCAAGCGCGTCAGGGCGGGATTGGGCCCGGAAGTGCAGGGCGACAGCTTTTAGCTGAGGCGAGGTGGGAGGACGTCAGTAGGGTGGAAGGTGATTGGCCGCCTGCTGGGGCGGGTTTTTGGGCGGCTGGGGGCGGGTTTTTTGGGCGGCAGGGCCGCGGGCGGGATTGGGGCGGGATTTGGGCGGGGCGCGCGTGGCCTGTCGACGTCTGGACTGCTGGACACTGGCCTGAGCACCGCTGCGTGACGAGGAGGGCGTGGGAGCACGCGCGTGAGCCGCCCGTATTTTTTGGTATCCCACCTTTTGTATCCCTTTTGGAAGTATTCACCGAGATGCCGGTGAGTCCGTGATGCGCGGATTTGGTCGCCAGACGTTTGGGAACGGTGTGGATGATGGTTGATGGGCTCCAAGGCACCAACGCTGGCGCCGCGGTGCCGGCTATGAGCCCCAGGTGCAAACACAACCCATCAGATACCCCTTATGGGTTCACGCAAGATTTCGCGAAAGGGTCTTCGAGGCTATACGGGACATTTCGCGAAAAGGTCACCTGCTCAGGTGGTTCAATACCGATGAGGCGCCACAGTTCACGAGTGAACTCAGCGACGAACTGTGGACCATGGTCAGAAATGTACTTCCAGGGGGTTCCGTGGTGCCTCCAAATGTTCCGGTAGTACAACCGGGCAGCTTCGACGGCACCGAGGCCGGTGTGGCACTCGTTGAAGTGGGCCCGCTTACCGAGGACATCAACCACGACCATGATTGTGTCGAACCCATGCACTTCCGGAAGCTCAACAATGAAGTCCACTGAGACGGTGTCCCAGCGCTCATCCGGAATCTTGGTCGGATGAAGCTCACTGTGGGGAAGTTGCCAAAGCACCTTCATCCGGTTGCATGCGTCGCAGGTTCCAACGTACTGGCTGACGTGTCGGGACAACTGGGGCCACCAGTAGTTCTGGGAGATGAGCTCCAACGTCTTGAAGTGGCCAGCGTGTCCGGCGACCCACGTGTCATGGTGCTGCTCCATAATCTGGCGACGGAGGTCCCTGTTCTGCAGCACGACGATCTTACCACAAAACAGGAGGAGTCTGTCCGAGATTTGCCATTTGGCTGAGCGCGGAGAGGGGGCCTTCCGGTTCTTGAGGAGCTCCCAGGCGACGAGCGCAACAGGGTCCTCGAGCTCCAGCTCGGTTGCAAATGCCTTCCAGATGTCGCGCAGGAGGGGAATCTCGGGTCCGTCGACTGTGATCCCCTCCATCGCACGGATCCGGAAAAGCTCTGGCCAAAGAAGTGTAACGTCCGAGTTCTCAGATCCAGCTCCGTGGTCCAGATGACAAGAGAGCACGTCTGGACGACCCATGAGACAGTCCGGCTGGTGAAACAGGGTGAAGTCAAACCGGGACAGGTACAGGGACCACCTGGCCTGCCGCCGGTTCAGCTTCTGCGACTTCTGGAAGTAATCCAAGTTCTTGTGGTCCATCCAGATCTCAACTGGGTGCTGCGTGCCTTCGAGGAAGTGCCGCCACTCCTCTAGGGCCCAGACAATCACAAGCATCTCCTTGTCGTGGATCACATAGTTTCGTTGGACATCGTTCAAGCTCTTGGAGTAGAAGGCAACAGGGCGCCACTTTCCATCCGTGCCCTGCTGCGACAGAACGGCTCCAGTTGCCCGGTCGGAACTGTCTGCCTCCAGCCGATAAGGCTGAGATTCATCCGGGAGGACCAGGACAGGTTCTGCAGTCATTGTGTCCTTGAGGGCTTGGAATGCGGTGGCCGAGGCAGCAGTCCAGGTCTAGGCCACACCCTTCTTCGTCAGGTCAAAAAGTGGCCGGGTGACGTCCGAGAACGCCCAGATGAACCTCAGGTAGAAGTTTGTGAAGCTGAGGAACTGCTGCACGTCCTTCTTGTTCTCAGGCATGGGCCAAGCGGCCACACCGGCAACCTTGACAGGGTCCATCTTGACATGATTGTGCAAGATGATGATGCTGAGGTACTTGATTGTCGACTTCTCGAACTCGCACTTCTCTGGACGAAGGAAAAGGCAATGTTCTCGGAGCCGCCGGAGCACCTCCCGGATGATTTCTCGGTGACAGGTGAGGTCGGAGTGCACAATGAGGATGTTGTCCAGGTAGACCATGACGTCTCCAGACAGAATTAGGTCCTGGAAGATGTCGTTCATCATTGTCTGGAAAGTGGCTGGGGAGTTGGTAAGGCCGAAGTACATCACCAGAGGCTCAAAGAGCCCCCAGTTCATACGGAACATGGCCTTCCAATTGTCTCCTTCCCGGATCTGGACGTTGTTGAAACCCCACCAGACGTCGAGTTTCGTGAAGAACCAGGCTCCCTTCAAACGGTTAATAAGATCATTGATTAAAGGGAGCAGATACCGATTTTTCACAGTCATCACGTTGAGCGCCTGGTAGTCCTGGACGAACCGGAGGGCACCGTCCTTCTTCTTAATGAAGAAGACTGGCGACACCATTGAAGACTTCAACGGACGGATGCGGCCGGTACTCAATCCCTCTGCAATGAAGGCATTGAGCTCCTTCTGCTTGAGCAGAGAGATCGGGTAGACCTTGGAGTTGGCCGGCTTTGCATCTGGGACAAGTTCGATGGTGTGATCCCATGTCTGCCTTTCTGGCAGAGAGTTGAAAGACTCCCTGTTGAAGATGTCTGAGAAGTCCGCGGCTCAGGGTGGAACCTCGGTTCTGGCCGGTGCGGAATTCCGCATGTGAGCCTCTGCGAGACATTGTGAGACGGTGCTTCTGGCGCGAATCTCTTCAACTGGAGTGAACACAGTGTAGAGAATATGGCCGCCTTCCTCGAGCTCGTCCTCATCGTCATTGTCTGGGTCCGGGTGCGGGACAAGTCCGGAAGGTCATCATCATCAGCCGGATCATACCCATTGTCTCTGTGCCACTCTTCCGAGTCAATGGCGCAGATGGACAGGGTCGGACCTTCACGTAGCTGCTGGAGGATTGAGGCGGAAAGCTTCTCGTTCCTCCAGATGGCCCGTAGCTCGTCCCGGCAGGTGCAGCATCCGGTCAGGCAGCACGTCATGCAAACCTCCTTGGCTTTCCAGTTGATCTCTGGATTGTGTTTCTGGAGCCAGGAGTAACTGAGGATGACATGCTGCTTCCTGAGCTGAGTCACAGCGAGCTGGATGCGTTGGGCGTGCCCTTTGTAGTCAACCACCATATTGACTAAGCCGGTGATGCCGCCCACTTGGTTCGGCCTGCCATCCACATTGAGAACCGGCATGGGCTGCAAGAGACACCGGACTGGAAGGTTCCGAGAGATGATGTACTCCGAGTCTATGAAGTCTCCGGTCACTCCGCAGTCGACCAGAGCCTTCACTGACATCTGCACGGCGGTCTCGACAGACTGTAAGTCCAATGGGATGTGCAGGGAGTTTCGGCCTTCGACAGAATCGATGAGGTACTGCCAGGGAAGTCGCCATTCCCACTTCGGGCCATGAACATGCCGGAGCGAGCCTGTCCTCGTTCCCGGCTCAGGGACAGGGGCCTCCGTCACTGTCCTTGTTCCCGGCTCGGGGACAGTGCGGGTTTCCATCTGCAGGACAGAAGGGGGAGTCTCAGTCACTCGGACAGAGACTGGGACGGGGGGTGTGCCTCTCGCTACTACCTCGCACTCAAATGTATTGGCATTATCTGAATACAGGAGGGCATAGCAATTAGGGGACGCGACCGAGGGCGCACCGCTCACTTGGCCAGGGAAGGAAAACCCGCCAGGTCCACGTCTTTGTTGATTGACTCCGCCGGAAGCGAGCTGGTGGTGGCGAGATGGGTGAACAGCTCTTCCAGGAGGTCATTGCCAAGCTGACAGACGACCTCGTCAAGAACGTCCGTGTACCAGACGTCGGAGGTAGTGGGGCACTCGTGGGCGAGGTGTCCGGCAGCTCCGCACCAGAAGCAGGTGCGTGGGAAAGCACGTGTCTGGGTCCGGTCAACATCCATCAGAACGACTGCCGAGAGCATAGGCACTAGAGCCAGGGCAAACAAGACCGGAGCGCGTGCGGGTACCGGAGCTGGGAATACACCCGCTGCACGTGGCCGAAGCAAAGTGGCCGGAAGCCAGGCCAGAGGGTTTCTGGTCCGGGCACGGCCAAACACTTTGTACTGCCGGAAAGCATGTGCATGCCACCCGTTGTAGTCAGTGAGGTTGGGGGCGGTTCCGGACATTGTAATTGCGATGTTGATCCGCGGGTCAAGGCTGGAGTGATACTTGGTGACCCAGACGAGAGCGTCCAAGTAACCAGCCGTCACGACCAGTTCCTCAAAGTCGTCTGTGTTCCGGTAGATGTCGCAAGAGCCCTGGAAGTACGAGTGGGACTCAAGCTTGGCAAGGGCTTGGTCCTGCTCATTCTCCTCTATGAACCAGAGGTGGAATTCCTTCTCGAATCCAGTCCGGTGGGGAACAGAAATGGAATGGTCGACAAGTGTTGTTTGGCCCATCGAGCAGCCGCATCCTTCAACATGAAGGACATGGCAAACCGGACAAGTTTTTCCTGCGAGACAAACCCGTCCGCCATGAAAGCTTCCAGAACCAGCCGGTAGTAGGTGAGGACAGAGTAGAGGAACATCTGTCCTTGTGTCCGGTCGCCGTCGAAAACAGCTGGAGGGTTCGGTCAAAGGACCGTTTTTGGAGCTGGGTGGGGGGCCGAGAAATCTGGACCCGGTGCCGGAGCCAGAGCGGCAGGGGCGGGGGCAGGCAGCGGATTTTGGGTGCTCAGCAATAGCTGGCAGAGTGTGTCCTGGATGCTCTCAATGGAGCCTTCGACAGCAGCGAGCCGGGCCATGGCTCCGGAAGCCAGATCTGGAGTGTGAACACTCAGGATCTCGGGTTGTGCGGTGTCAGGGGCAGGCAGCTGGTCCATTGGAATGGAGGAGGGGTCGAGATTTGAAGTGGGGGAGGATGGAGCACTGGAGTAGTGGTCCGAATCTGTACCTGCACCAAACCTCCCAATCTTGACCAGTTGATCCCTTAGATCCTTTCTTCTGCTGTAAGGGCAACCTTAAGCTCGGCACAGGGCGCAGAAACTAGCGGGGGAATCTGAAGAATAAATATGGGTACTAGAATACAGGAGCGGAAATACTACGCACCTAGCGGGGGAATCCGAAGAGAAGAAAGGATGGGGATTCCCATGCTAGGCGAAACCTTATATACTAATTGGTAACTACCCAGTAGCATGTGTCCAGAGGTATCTACAGTGATCACAGGCCTGATCGCACAGCACATGCCAGCAAGAGCGGATGGATGTCCTGGATGGTTGGATGGATGGACGGGCGCAGGAGTATCCGGAGCACCGGATGGAAAAGTGTCCGGGGCAGATCTGGAAGTGTCTGGAGCGGATCCGGAAGCTCCAGATCCGGAAACGTCTGGAGCGGATCCGGATGGAAAAGTGTCCAGAGTGGGGGTTCCCCTGACACACTGTGTTGTTTGTCAAACTCAGCTTCAAAATTTCCATAACCTTTTCAGAGTCTAACAAGCTGTGGTCAAGCTAATTGGGATTGAAATCATAGTCATTATTACTTTCTAGTTCATCTGTGCCACTGGTGCTTCCAATATTGACTGTGTTTGACTCAAGAGGTTCCTTGTCTTTCTCTTGATGGCAATTTTGACTGAAATGTCCCTTCTTTTTGCAATTGAAACATTGTCCCTCACGCTGCAATCTCTTAACTTCTGCTTGTGGTGATAAGAGCTGTAGCTGTAATATAAAGACAAAAAGCCTTGGTTGTACACCACCATTTTTCAAAAACGTGGCAGAGAGCTGAAAGCGACATGTGTATCAGATGAGACAGGTGACTGGTGGCCAGCTGCCATCTAGACTGGACTCAGATAAGATACCATATGGGTCCATGATAGGTCCAGGCCAAGCTGGGAGTCAGCTGTGGAACTGAGGTGGTAGCAGCCATCGTAGCAGGTATTAATTGGATTCATTTCCCGGATTACTGGCCCCGGTTGCCCACATTATGTGAACAATAAAAAATTGTATTCATTCAAGCCATCTATGTACGGCAAGCTACAATATATACATCACCTACAACATGTTGGTTTAGATGGATGTTGCCGTATCAATGACCCCAATGTGAATGCATTCCCTGCTGAAATTTAGTGATGGCCGTGTCGTTGATCGCGATGTCCATTTGGCCACGAGTCTTCTGGTCCTCTTCAAGGAGTCGGTGGAATGCCCTGCAGTGTAGTATAAATCAGTACAAACAAATGAATAATTGAAGTATGTACTTTGTTCCATGTAATCCTCATCGCAATCCAGCAATCCTACCCCAGATATGGCTGACCATGGGTGGAGAAAACAATTATCGGCAAGCGCAGAGGGAGGCCAAAGGGAGCCGAGAATCGAGTGGGATGACAAGACCGAGAATGCGAAATATTGCATGCTTCATGATATAACGCTTGAGGGCTTGAGCTTGAAGGACCGTTCCTCAATTGTGTGTCTTGGGCCTGCTGTCCTGCTATCTTGATCCTTGGGTCTTGTGCTCTTGATCCCTGGATCTTAGGCTCTTCAAAGTTCAGGCAGACCACTCCGGGACTTGCAAGTCTTGAGGTATACGGTCTCAAGAACTGGGCTTTCAGAGAGCGACCATATTTGGGCTCAAGATACTATCTTGCACGGCTCTTTGAGGGCTTTGGAGAGCTCAGTAACTATTGATAAGGCATGAAGGCGAAGATTTTGGGCAGATATGAGGGATCGCGGGATGGAGGGGGGCATGGAGATGCGGGAGAAAAGCAAGAGGCAGCAGTACCAACATACACATGATGATACGTCATGGCCAAACAATGCGCATGGACCTTTCATTTTGATTTGATCCTTCACAGTGCACCACGCTTTCCATGATGCCAGTCTTCTTCGTGCAGCCTGTCCTCGGAATTTGGTTGAACCCATTCTATTCACTCACCACCAAGGAAACATTACAAGCTGGCCACAGGACTATGCAAACTAAATGTGCAGCGGGCTGCGGCAACACCACGGCCCGGAAGCTTGGGGGAAGAGGGGACTCGGACACGTTTCTAAGGATGATTGTTTGAATTAACAATTTATTATATTTTTTTCTGGGGAGCTGGGACCCAGCTTGGCGGATGACATGGAGGCTACATGATGAACAGCTGCACACCAGCTGCATTCAAAGCTGGAGATGACAACTAGTGACCAGCCACACACCACATCGGAACCAGATTGTGGGACTGTGATGCGGGTCCTTTGGGCCTCGCCAGGCTGGAGGACTCAAGCATACGAGCGCGTATGTTTGAGTAGAAGAGACGCAGGGCAGCCGACTCTGGCGCTCGCCGCTGTTGTAACGCTTCAGCTAATGGTCTTGTCACCCGAGACTGGAGCTCCATTGATATAGTATCTCGAGGCGCGGCGAGAGCAGTTATACAGTTGCTCAGCTATCCAGCGGGTCCTGGGTGGTTAGCCTTCGGCAGTAGCGCTGCCGCTCGTTGTGTCTAGACATTGCCGTTGAACATGGAAGTCAAGAACAAAGATAGATGATATCACATGATCTAGCTACCCGAGCTATACAGAATAATACTACGTAAGCATATATGACATGTCTGCCTTGGGCATGCCCTAATACCCTCGTCACAGGGACAGATGGCTTTCACATGGCTGAACTAGCTGTGTCTAACCTGGGGGCACTTTGGCGGTGTAGCCAGGGACACAGGTTTGATTTATAGCTGAATGTAGCCAGGGCCTGGCTAGCCTAACCAAAAGCCCTACTTCTTGAGGCTTGGCCTGCTGGTAAAAATTAGCCAGCCCATGCCATTTTTGGTTTGTTTTTTTACACTATTCCAATTCTTCCCAATTTTGGTGGGTTTCAGTATTAATTCAACATTTTGCAGGATGAGTGCTCCTGTTTGCCATTGGTGCTCCCAGTACTACAGCTCCCAACACTCACACAATGGCTTTATTTGTATTGCAGCTTGCTTTGCTGCTCACCATGCTGGCCACCAACTGCACTCGCCGTTCAGCACACACCACCATTCACCCCCAATTTCTCCTGGTGTCCTTGCAACTTTCTACAGCCTTCTTAAGCCTGCCCGGCTCGCTGTCCAGCTTGCCATGCCACCATTGGCTACCCCCACCACTCTCACTGCTGCCACCGCTGCCATCACTCTGCTGATTTGTCCCTCCGTTTCTGATTAGCATTGTAGATGATGCATCCTAAATTGTTAAGGGTGTGTTCGGATCACCCTGACAACAGGATCAGGATCAGGATCCAGGATCGGCGACACGGTCCGGTAGCGTAGTCACAGTCATCACATAGTGAATCCCTTTGTCTTTTCCACCTCGACGTGTCCTCCTCACTTCCATGCTCAACCTTAACACCTCAGTCAGCTCATCAACCAGGTCCAGCACCCCCTCAACACCATCTGTGTCTGTGGCAAAGCGCTGGGCAATGTCATCAGCAGCATCATCGGCAGGGCGATGCAGTGTCAAGGCTCGAGATGTGCTAGTCTCCGTGAACCGTTCTCTCAATGTGTTTGGCAAACAAATGGGCACCGCAACCCATGACCTTACGGATGTTCTTCGATACCAACTCCAGTCCCGAACACCGTATCCAACTTGGAGGTCCAGTTGGGAAGGGGCAGATGGCAGACAAGTACATGTTGTGGGCACGTGAGGGCTTGCCGGAGCGCAAAACATGGGTTTGTATGGCACTCAGGTATGCCCCGAATTACTGCAAAGATGTACCGGCTCCCGGGTAGTTTAATAAATCAATCTGCATTCTGTCCTCATCGCCAGGAGCCCTGGAGAATGCAGAGAAGTCGAAAAATACAGGCGGTAAGGCATTATCTAGCATTATCTATTGTTATCAATTGACATCGGGCAAGTTATCACCAAGTCGCCGATCCTGGATCCTGATCCTGATCCTGTTGTCAGGATGATCCGAACGCACCCTGAGGGGACCTGAATATACCTGATGACGCCCGGGTATCCCCGCATTTTTGGAGAGAAAGGAGAAAACATATACCAATACGCGCATCTTATCGAGGTTGTGTGCCATTTTGACGCAGTGGGGTTTGAGGTATTGGTTGTGCCCAAAAGTATAGGCCCCGACATTGGCTAGCTTGTGGGTTGAGAAGATAGCCAGTAGATATAACATGCGACGCGGCATAAAAGACGAGTCAGTTGAAGCGGTGAGTATTTGCGGTGTTGTGAATGATTGAAACTTTGAAACACCTCTGACTTGCCTCTGGAACTCGGAGCACTTCAGTGCTTCAATCTGAAAGCACCAAGGTGGTGAGCAGGAGTAAAAGGCTGGACGATAGGTTGAAGATGAAGGTAAAAAGAAGAGAAGGACAAAGACAGATTTCGGGATTTCCGGTGGACCAGATGCAGTACTATGATCACCGTTGCCGAGATGCCGATTCTCCCCAAGTTCTCCGCTTGCAACCACCCACCGTTGAGGTTTCAAGTTGGGCCTGGTCGGGCGCGATGCTCTCTGATTTGCCCCAGGAACTCCTCGAGTTGATCTTTACTGCCTTGGACCAAGAGAACCTTCGTGCATGCGCCCTCGTTTCCTCTTGCAAACACAGTTTTACGAAATGCACGCCTCCGCTCTCGGGAACGTACAGAGAAGGAGGCCAGACCGGCCACGGA
The DNA here is from genome assembly GCA_029378375.1 of Mycena olivaceomarginata. Taxonomy (NCBI): domain Eukaryota; kingdom Fungi; phylum Basidiomycota; class Agaricomycetes; order Agaricales; family Mycenaceae; genus Mycena; species Mycena olivaceomarginata. The sequence goes on along the minus strand of JARKIC010000706.1, from coordinate 129,921 downwards.
CAGCCAACATCGTGGGGGATCGCACGTCGCTGCACGCTGGCTCACGAGAAACCCAGCATAGCACCCCGGTTTCCTGCGGGCTCCGGATCTCATTCGCAGCCCCAGGACCGCACATCAGACAGACGGGTCTCAATCCCAATCCCAATCCCAATCCCAATGAGGCTCGACAACGAAGTAGCCAGCCCCCTCGAATCCGGGTTCGCCGCTGGGCTTGCTGACGGTCGTCGCTACCGTCTTCTCCTTCTTCTCGTGATCATTCGTGTGGGCTCCCGGATTGCATAGCAGTGCATGGTCTCGGGTCGAAAACACGGGCTGCGACTCGATCGCAGATTACATATTCCCCTCTGCGCCCCCCACCCTCCTACCGCGCACGCGCACGCGTTCGAGCTGCGCGCTCTTGTCCCGAATCCTGTCCTGTCCTGTCCTGTCCGCGTCCGCGTCTGGATGAGATAGGATGGGATGGTGGGATCTGTAGACGGCCCTGAAAATATCATACAGCTGCACTCCATCCCAAATTCCCATTCGTGTGCGCTCCGCTCCGCCCCTCCTGGATTGGGCATGGATTGTATAGATGCACCCGCGCAGACCAAAGACGCAGCCCGCTTTCTCCCATTTTCCACCACCATCCCCTCCCCTCCGCCAACAGGCACTCGATACCGTGCTATCTATCCTATTCGACCGTCTGGAATAAATTCAAGATACTTATACACCTCTTGCGCTCGTTCCCGCTCCCGCGTGTTCCGCACCGAGAATAATCCAGCTTCAAGCTGAGCGCCACACGACGATGCCCAAAGCTAGCCAAGCCGGGCTAGGAACGGTCTCACGCCGAGACCGGCGTTGAAACGTACATACAGCGTCACTTGTGCGTGAAGCTGGAGCGCGCGAGGGCGGACAATGGAAGCGGAGAATACGCGCGCGCGAGGTCCCGGAGCACTTGCACGGACGACGGCTCGAGTTGCAGATGGAGTATGTACAGTAGGCCGGGCAGACAGAGGTTTCATCCAACATAATATATCATATTATAGGCATGTGCGCGGCGGTACAAGACGAGACGGGTGAGTAATGTGTACAATGGGCTTTGCTTGAGATGCAATGGGAGAGAAAGAAATGGGACAATAAAATGTAGCTGCCTAGGGGAACGATGAGCAATGCGGCCGGCGAGACGAAAGTAGGCACACGCACGACGCGAGAATCATGCGCCGAACCCGTAGAGCGTGCGACCGGAGCGCTTGAGGGCGTAGACGACATCGAGGGCCGTGACGGTTTTGCTGCGTATCAGGGCAATGAGATAGGGTACGGAGAAAGGGGAGGGCGACGCACCGCTTGGCGTGCTCGGTGTAGGTGACCGAGTCGCGGATGACGTTCTCGAGGAAGATCTTGAGCACGCCGCGGGTCTCTTCGTAGATGAGGCCCGAGATACGCTTCACGCCTCCACGGCGGGCGAGGCGGCGGATAGCGGGTTTGGTGATACCTAGAAGAGAAGGTTATTGAGCAAGGCGAGTTGGCACGGGAGTCGGACGCACCCTGGATGTTGTCGCGAAGAATCTTGCGGTGGCGCTTGGCACCGCCCTTGCCGAGGCCCTAGAGAATCGACGGCGACGGTGAGCTTGGACCAAGTTGGCGATGAAGAAAGCGAGGATGTACCTTTCCACCTTTGCCGCGTCCAGACATGTTATTGAGAAGTGGTGAAGGGTGGGTGGTTGTGGTGGTGGTTGAAGAGAGAGGCGTGGCTCAATCAAACAACACGCGCGTTTTGTTGACAACCCATGTTTGCGGCTATTGACGCGTTCCTTTCTCCATTAGGCACTCTGCCGAAGGCGCTTGCTTCTCTCCTTCCTCTCGGTCATCTCAAGCAGTCGCGCGAGGATACCAAGATCCGTATGGCTAGGCTAATTCAAGCATATGTATCGTCGAGGAGTTCAAATCGTCAAGGGCATCGACGCTGCCATGAAAGATATGCCGCGGACCGCACAGGAGAAGGAAACTCAAAAGTCGAGACGAAGCTTCCCTGAGGAAGAAAGACAGCTTCAGCATTGGCCGTGCAGGCATGCCCATGCCACGCGTCCCTACCGCCCCTCAGGCCCTTACGCCCCCTTCTCCCACCGCGCGCACCAAAACCAGAACTGGACGCTTGCAACGCCGATACTTATGTCGCTCACTGCCTGTCCCCTTTCCTTCTTTCGACCTCGCTGCAAGCGAGTAATTCCGAAACACCGACGCTGAGTAATGGGTCCGAATGTCCGAGTGGCACGACCAGCCGCCTGCTGCATTGTCTCTTCTGTGCCTTATATCTCCTCCTCGTCGTTCAATTCAAAGATTTATCTGAGACATATGGTCCGCTTGCACAATCATCAATGGCCTCAACCATAAAATCGGTAGCAACATCCTGAAGCTCGATAGCCTTCAAATTGGCTGAACAGTTCTTACTCTCGTCCAGTCTGGTCCTGCTCTTTGCGGATGAATGCACCCTCAAGTCCTCATGTAACAGCTGTCAGCCACAACTCTCGGCTTGGCCCCGGGGGCAGCCACCAAGTACAAATTATTATATTGCAATCTGTCTTCCGCCGCCTGGGTCCTTCTTTACAATTTCGGTGCTCCAGCTTCTCCCAGCGATGACCTGCTTGACTGCTCCAATAGGGCTGTGTTCTATGTCCAACCCTCCTTCTAATTTAGCCACCATGTCGACGGAAAGCTATATACATGCAAATCACGCACGGCATGACCAGGGCTCAGACCCTTCGACTAGGTAAAGTTCGCCGCTCTCGAGCATACAAGTGCATTCCTGACTCAACCTATTACTCCAGGTCCCCCTCTGCCTCGCGATCCTTTTCGCCGTGTTTCGTTTCCGTCGCTCGAACGCAAGCACCCTAAGCTGGGCCTCGAAGCAGGGTGCTTTGCATCCCTATTTGAGCATGGCGGCAGCGGCATCCCCATTTGCGTTTTATATCGCAGTCGGACGCGGGTGCTCCGCACCGGAGCATGCATACCCTAGCGCGACTCTTTGCCGCACAGGCTGCGTTCGCGCGCCCGTGTTCATCCTCTGGACGTTGTCTGCTTTCTACGGAGACGCACTCGGGCACAGATAATCGACTTCGGCCATTGTTTCACTGTGGGCGCCAATTTCCTCCTCAAACCGGCCCCACCACCGATGGCGACGATATCGCTCTACACCACAGCCCCCCCGCTCGCGCAAGCCGACGAGATTCTGGACACGAATATTAGCATCCTGCCCTTCTCCCCCGACCTCGTTCGCCTCTGGACGTGCCCGCGGATACTACGTCCGCGGCCGACATCCACGTCGCCATAACCCATCACGATTGGGATTCCTTCCCAAACGCCTCTCGCGGCACAGCTGCAAACCCCCAAGCCATCTCCCCTCCGCACTCCACTCCACTCCTGGCCCCCACACCTCATCCTCGACGCCACCCCCAAACCGTCCTCAGCTCCAAAACACCCTGCGCGTCCGCATCCTCTCCCACCTCCCCCGTCGACGCGGAGGCTGACGGGCCTGTCGGACGACATGCAGGTCACGCCGTACCTGCACCGGCAGCGCCTGCGCTTCGTCCTCGCGCTCGGCGGGCTCTCCGAGTGCGCTAGGTCCACGCTGAGCGCACCCACCCACTCCCATTTTTGGCGTGGGGCGGGGCACCCGAGAAGCTCGCGTACCTGCTCAACACCGCCACGAAGCCCCCGGGCTCGGGCTCGACGTCTACGCCCTCCCGGAAGCTGTGCAGGCGGACTTGCTGGTGCAGCAGATCGAAAAGCAGGCCAAGGCGCACTTCTGGGTGGCGGTCCTGTCGCTCGAGTCGGTGCATCGCCTCGGCGCGTCCGAGAGGCGAAGCGCGTTTTGGGTGACCTGGTGCAGGTCGTGTACGTCGAGGTGGCGGAGGTTGAGAGGATCAGGAGGCAGGTTGAGCGGGTGGGCCGGGGGAGGTGGAGGGGACGGAGGAGGAGGAGAGGGTGCAGAAGAAGATGCAGGAGCTGAGGGATAAGGACGTGGTCAAGCGGGAGCGGGGCGCGGAGTGCGTGAAGGGGATTGCAGATTTGGTTTTCAATAACGGTGGCGGGCTGGAGGAGGCGTGGGCTGAGTTGGAGGGGTTTATTAGAGCAAGAATGAACGCGTAGCTTGGCTGTGGTCTCGAATGATAGAAATTGAAATCGACTCGCAGCATCTTGCGTGGTGGCCAGGTGTTCCCTGTCCAAGCTAAACAAACAGTGGGGCGGGAATACTATCTTCTATTATTTTCGAAGGCCGGCCGCCGATGTCAGTGGCTATTCCATCGCAGAACAGGCCAAGGAGGGCCAAGTACGGCCAAGTACTTGGCGGTCCAAGTGCAAACTATTCAACGCCAGTAGCCCGATTTAGCTTGTCCCAAGTTGGCTTCGATTCTCGGAACCTATTCAATCAACGCAAGTGGATCGGAAATCCCCAAGGGACGAAATCCATGCTGAGTACCGGAAAAACACAGGCTCTGGCGTCTCATTGGAATGATGATAAACCGGCTGGTGCATTTTATTTGTTTGTTTGTTTACAACATACGACTACGATGCGCGCATCCTCAGTTCAGTTCAGTAGGCTCGTGAAACCAGCCCAGCCCGGTGAAATTGATGCCATCGTAAACTCAGACATTCCCCATCCCGTCTCATCGTGCAAGGGGCCTTGGGCTTGCATGTGCGAATGCCCATGCCGCCACGACCATCATGATCGCGCTCGACACACGCTCCAGCCGGTCGTGTACGCAGTGCATCCCGCGCCCCGAATGCGTTCCATCAGGGACCGCACAGAGCGTCCGCAAGCCACATCCTGCGCTCGGTACACGCCAGCTAGCCAGCCAGCGTATCGAAACTCATCTCGTCGAGGGAGGGAGGATCGCGCTGGCACAGCCCACACATTGCGAGTGCAACCCTTCCTTCCATGCACATCCCTTCGTCGAGGGGGGCACCGGCAGCGCGACCGCCACCCATGGCCACCATCTCCTTTCCTCCTTCTCCCCACTGCCACTTTCGTCCCTTCGCATGCACCGCTACCTCGCGGCCCATGGAGATGGAATGCGGAGACCAAGGAGATCCTCGCCTCGCCCCAGCGCAGCTCCGTTCAGCTTGGGCAAGCGAAGGAAAACCGGGAAACTAAGACGAAAGAAAGGGAGACTCACAAATATGCCACGACGTTATGATCCGCGAACTGGGCGTTGATCCCATCGTACATCGTAGTGGGGTCACTGGCTGTTGCAGAGGTCAGTATGCGTGGGTCACAGGCAGAGGAGAAGGGAAGGTGGGGGGGGAGGACGACAGAAGAGGGAGGAAAAGGAGGGCGCGCGCCTTTGCAGGCTCGGTGCCTCGCACTCAAAGGCGCGTCGCTCATCAGAGCGAAGCCAAGCATCCGCACACTCCGCCATTGTCACTCCAACGAAGTAACAGCACACGCCTTCACCCGAGCGAGGAAACGACGAAAAAAAAAGCGCTCATCATTCAAGGCAGGGAAACGCGCTCGTCGTCCTCGCTCTCACGCGCGCCGCCGGTTAGAGCGGCACGCCCGCGCTCATCATTCGATCGAGAAAAGCACCGCGCGGGCTCGTCAGAGGTAAACACGCTCCTGCTCCCTCGTCATACGAGCGAGCCACGCAAAAACGCGACTCCGCCCTCCTGTCCTCCTGGATGACGACAGGAGGAGGGCCGAGTACGAGCGTGGGGGGAAAGGGAAGTGTGTCCGTCCTCGCATCCAAACCCCCGCACGCCTAACCGGAATGGAATAGAATGAACAAAAAAAAAACGCACTAATTATTCAATCCAAAAACATCTTCACTCGTCGCGCTGCTATTCGTATTTGGAAGGGCCGCACGCGAGATAGTTGGTGGCGGTATCGTGGGAGGAGGAACGCAGACATCGAGGCGACGAGGGCTGAGGAGTTGATAAATAGTCTAGAGAAGTGCGGGTCGAGGGGAGTGAGAGGCGAGGAGATGAATTAAAAGGATGTATAGGGAAGACGCACAAATACGTCTTGACATCCCTCGCTGCTGCCTTCAAGAACGGCGCCCAGAACCTCGTTGCCGACGTTGTATATCTCAAAAAGATAGGCTCGTGCCCATCCGGTAACCCAGCAAAGCAACAACACAACAATCACTCGGCAAATTATGCTGGGATACCGGCTGGGCTCCCATGTCGCCTGTTTTGGTGACGGGCCATCTCCCCGCCATTTGAAAGGGTGCAACTTTGAAAAAGTGAGAAATCTTGAAAAAACGGTTTTGAAGTGTATTAGGCAAAGATGGATAACTTTCAATTCTCTATCGATAGAGACCCATTTACTTTTTCTCAAAGAAAACATGTTAGGCTGTATAGATAGAGAATGAAAAGTTATCCATCCTCAACTGAGAGAGTTCCGGACCCATTTTTGCTCATTTCGCGGTTTTTCCAAGTGCGCACCTTTCAAATGGCGGGGAGATGGCCCGTCACCAAAACAGGCGACATGCCGGCCCAGTCCGTCCACGAGGTTACCTTTTGTTGTCGTTCCCATCATTATTTGTTCTGATATTGTGTCTGTTTGCTCTTTATCCAAATCCGTCTCGCCCGTTGTGTCTGTAACCGAGTGGACGTCGACTGGCCTGCGAGTCTATCAAAAAGACGTTGATTGTTTCGATGTACTGCCGTCGCCGTCGTAATCACCATCAGCTTACACTAAGGGAAAACCTGTCTGTACTTACCTGGTCGAGGAGAGTAGTGTACCAAGTGTCATGAACGCGTGTCAGGCATCCATGAAAATTGATGGCCGACTTGACTAGAAAGCAAGAATTGATGCGGCACCGGGGAGTACTTCTTGGTGATGGAGTTATAGACGACAATTTCTGGGACTCGGTTGTACCGGAGGTCAGAGTCACCGAAGAAGGGGAGTGGCTTGAATTTCTCTTCGTATTCGGACGCCCGGCCTTCCTAGGAGGATGTCAATATCACAAATGAGAGAGGAAATACAAGCGACACTTACGTCCAGACCGGCAGAGCGTGCGACATCGACACACGCTGATTTATTGCGTTCTCGAGATAAGTATATTATCTGAGACTGGGTACTGGGCCACCTTAGCATTCTTCGCCCCAAGCCCATACACACAGTCGAGTATGCACAGGTAAATGAGCTTTCAAATGAAGGTATGCATCCTGCGAGCGAGTGGATTATTTTCCCCCGAATTTATATCATGATTTGAGGGCTTGCCAAATTTTCTTTCCGGCGGTATCCGAAAAACGCAAAAAACGGGCTAGTGGGCCACCCGCTCAATCCCTCCATTGACATTGGTACTGTTCACCGAATCGCATTCCAAATCATTTAAGGGATATAATTACAGTATTCCATACACATGAACTGTACATCTGAGGAATATTAGGGTTGTAACTATTTCCTCTTCCAGCCAAGGAGAGGGGTGAAATGGCGGTCTGAACTGATTCGTGTACCCCTACAAAGCGACAAGCGCGTCAACAGCCCGAATTAAGGCCCAGATAGATGAATAGGATGTATTGGAACATGAGTGGTTCCAAAAAATGTTACCCACATGCCTATCATCCCTCGAACAAAATCCATCTTTATGCCCAACTCAAATTTGCCGGTTTTCAGTAGTTACCCGTCGCGACAGGGAAGTCGGACAGTTAAAGGTCCAAGTACCGGGGAGAATACACAGATAGTGGTTTGGAATACAGCAACCGAGTCCTAGCTCCGTGGCAAACACGGGTGGTTTGCTACGCAGGTGGCCGAACTGTGCCACTTGGGGTCAGGTTAAGGTCTTCTCCAAGGATTGTGGAGGAGTTACAGAACCATTTTCGAGGATAAGGCCATCCCATATTGTCTCTGCAAACGAGGGGAAGAGAACAAGCCCAAAAATGTGCGAATCAACAGGGAATTGGTGGAGAAACAAGCGGAAAATGAGCGCCAAGGCTGCTTGGAGATAAGAAATGATGTTCACACACTGGCATCTTGATCCAAAACGTCCCACAGCTTTTGATCGCCGTGTCGACACACCTCCAAACTTGACATACGGCATCCTCATAGGTCGTATTCCATCCCACAGGCACCAAGTCGCCGGATTCACCATCGAAACACCTTATAATATGCAAGTGGCCCACTACCTAGTTCGGCCCACTAGGCAGTCGCATATAATAATCGGTCTACTAAATTCTTCAAAAATTCTGCTCTATCCCATGGAAATTGAGCATCTTGATTTCTTGTACCGAAAGAAATGGATCCAGCGGTAAGAATAGGGGAGCTCAAAGTAGACTTCGCCGGACGCTTTTTCGCTTTTTCGCCGGAACACTTTTCTCTCATGTCAACTTCAAGCCGTCACATCACTCATCAATCACCCACGACCGAACATTGATGACTCCGGGCAATGGTGAGTGCGACGCTTGCGGGCGCATCACGCAACGTCGGGTACCAACTATTTGAGGGCTAGACCGACATTGGAGGTGTATGTCGCAATGGAAGCAGCCAAAAGTCGCAATGACACCATACTATGAGCCGGCCTTGGAATTGAAGAGAATCGGACGAAATTTTTGAGTGCTGACGTCGGGGGACACGACGAGCAATGCTGTTTGGACGTTGTCGGCGATGACGAGGCACTTTTGATGGTTTTTGATGTGACTGCTCTAGATCACGAAACTTTGACATGAGAAAAAGTGTTCCAGCGAAAAAGCGAAAAAAGCGTCCGGCAAAGGTTTACTTTGAGCTCCCCTAATGTTACCCGGCAAGATTCGATCTTTCCTGCTGCCGTTGATTCGATCATTCGAAACGGCCGGTCGAGATACAGCTCACCTTCCGCTGCCGCTGGTACAAGAGTCAGGATCATACTTCGTCTGTCAAAACAATATATTCATGCAATCTGAGATGAGCCTACTCAGAAGGTCCAACCTGCCACAAACGGTAAGGATTGATGCCGAATGACACGGCAAATGTATAAGATTCTGGGACTCCGGATAGACTCGGGTCGGGCAGGAAAGCTCTAGCCGAGATCAATTCCATGCGAACCTCTGGAGACGAGGCGATCAGATCTTCTGGGTGATTCACATCTTGATTAACATCAGCTATTAATGCTATCTGATCCCACATCTTTGTTTCTCGACCACATTCCACTTCTGCAATGAGTCGCCCTGCCTCTCCGGCACCCAAAAGTACCAAATGCACCACACGCTTAGGAAATGTTTTTAGGAAATTCATGCCCGGAAGAACAGCCGTGGATGCCCCCCCTGTACCTGAAGATGGTGTGGCAGCCATGATCAAGGTGGCCAATCCCACTGTTAAAGCCACTATGGCCATGCTAGGCTCAACTGTCTCTGATCTCCCTGATGACTCCCCTATGCTTGGAAACAAGTTTGCAAGCACAATCAAGGCTGTTATGCCAATCCTTGAAGGTGCAAAAGCAGCCGTCACAGGCCTTGGTATCCCAGGTGTTGAGGGTGTTGTCAACGGTGTGTACTTTTTGGCACAGAAGACTTTGGTGTGTGGTACTGGAGATGTAAATAAATTCTGCTAACAATTTCAACAGGATATGAAAGCAAACCGGGAAGACTTCTCCGAGTTGAATGAACAGTTGCAAGCTTTGACCAAAATTGACACTGGAGATCTTAACGATGGAGATTTGAAGAACCGCATCACAAATCTGTTCTTGTGGGTAGCTTCTTAATCCTGGGCTATGATGCTATGCTGAGTTGTCTTAGGAATATGACTACAGTTGCCAAATCATGCAAATCGCTCATGGATAAGGAGAATATTTCACAATTCTGGAAAACTGCAGAATGTGCAAAGCAAATTCAAGACATGAAAGATTCAATAGCCTCACACATTCAGGACTTTACTGTGGGTACTATCTGTTGATCTGTAATCTCTCTGCTCATAGTATACAGCTCAAGAGCAACATCTCAATTGAAAGATTGGTCCAAGATATAGGATCCAAAGGTATATATAACTGAAACAGCTACCTAGAAAATATGGTCTGAATTTTAGTTAGTTGATCAAGTGCGGGCTGAACAGATCCTTGCCAAAATCAAATATGTTTCAGCACGGTACAATGCTGAAAATACCCCTGATTCATGTGCAGATAGTACACGAGTTGACATTATCCAAGACATTGTGACACACTTGACTGGAGCACTTTATCCAGCTCACCGCATTATCATGCTCAGTGGCTCTGCAGGATCTGGCAAATCAACAATTGCAAAGACTGTTGCAACTATTCTAGTAGAGGAAAAGTGTATTCTTGCAGCCTCATTCTTTTTTTCTCAAAACTATGCAGAACGTCGAGAGATTTGAGGCCTCCCTCTCACTCTTGCCTACCAGCTAGTAGATTTCAACATCAACTTTAGGAACCTTCTTGTCAAATTTTTGGAAGAAGACAAGACTGGTATTCTTGATGCAGAGCCAAAAGTGCAATTTCAGAAGCTTGTTGTTGAGCTTCTTACTCAGATACCAGCTTGCCAAACTCCATGGGTCATTTGTCTTGATGCATTGGATGAATGCGGACAGGATCATGGTCAAACTGTCCTGCAATGGCTATCAGCTTACATTGACAAGATACCTGCACACATTCAGTTCTTTCTGACTGGACGCCCTGAAGTTCCATCTTATCTCAAGCATGATAAACTGTGCTCTATGATGCATAGCATTATTCTGGACAGCATTGACAAAACAAAGGTCCAGAAAGATATTGAAAAATATGTAACACAGGCACTGGATGGCAGTAATTGGAAAACAAAATCTGATTGGAAAGCTCAGAAGCAAGATATTCAGGCCATGACTAATCATGCCAATGGCCTATTTGTCTACGCTGCAACTGCTGTTCGCTACATTCTTGCAGGCTTGCCCAAGACTGATCCACAGAAGTCAGTTGACTACCTTCTCAAGGGTGCTCCACTTTTGCATTTGGATGACCTCTACTACTATGTCATGAATGAGGCCATTCAAATACCAGGAGAGTCAGATCCACGTGCTCAAGATGAATATTATCTGTCCTTGAAAGTGCTTCACACAATCATTCTCCTTTTTGAACCTATGAACCCAGGGAATTTAGCAAAGTTCGTTGGTATAAAGGAGAAGGCACTTCGAAACATATTATCTCCTCTGAGTGCAGTCATCTATATCCCAGATGACAACGAGGGCAAAATACAGATCATACACCTGTCCTTTTGGGAGTTTCTAATAGCAAGAATATCAAGCAAGCGCTCTGACTTGGTCTTTTCTACAGAGCAGCAGATGTATGATATTGCTTGCAATGTACTCCAAGTTATGCAGGATAATCTAAGGTTCAACATCTGTGGTTTGGAGACATCATGCCTCCGGAATGATGATATGCCAAACTTGAAGGAAAAGTTGGATGACAATCTTCCAACCTGGCTTAGATATTCATGCATCTTCTGGGGAGATCATTTATCTGTGCTCCCACAGAGTACAAAAATTGACAAGAAAGTGTTAGATTTTTTCAACATAAAGTGTTGTTTTGGCTTGAAGTGCTAAGTCTGTTGAAAATGACAAGGATAGCAACAGAGAGTCTATCAAAGTTGATAACATGGACAAAGGTAGGTAGAGTTACTTTGTCTGGTATATGTAAAAAACTAAACAATAACAAGGATCCTGACATTCAACACTTTGCAATGGATGTGAAAAGGTTTATCAGGTTTTTCCAGCCAGCAATTTCACAAAGTACTCCACATCTCTATATATCTGCTTTAGCTCTAGCCCCAATACAGTCCAAAAGTCAGAAAAACATTCCAGCCACACTTTCCTGGGACTGCTATTAGTCCAGTCGTGGAAGAATGAGAGAATGGCCGGCTACATTAGCTGTGCTAGAGGGCCACACAGGCTCAGTCCTGGTCTGTGGCCTTTCTCCCCCTGATGGGAAGGCACATTGTCTCTGCATCTCGATGACTCACACCCTCCACCTGTGGGATGCAGAGACTGGAGCTCAGATTGGTGATGCACTGGAGGGCCACACTGGCCGAGGTCAATGGTCTGTGGCCTTCTCCCCTGATGGGAGGCACATTGTCTCTGCATCATCTGTGACCACACCCTCCGCCTGTGGGATGCAGAGACTGGAGCTCAGATTGGTGATGCACCTGGAGGGCCACACTGGCAGGGGTCATTTCTGTGGCCTTCTCCCCTGATGGGAGGCACATTGTCTCTGCATCTATGACTACAACCCTCCGCCTGTTGGGATGCAGAGACTGGAGCTCCAGATTGGTGATGCACTGGAGGGCCACACTGGCAGGGTCAGTTTCTGTGGCCTTCTCCCCTGATGGGAGGCACAATTGTCTCTGCATCTGATGACCACACCCTCCGCCTGTGGGATGCAGAGACTAGGAGCTCAGATTGGTGATGCACTGGAGGGCCACACTGGCTGGGGTCATGTCTGTGGCCTTCTCCCCTGATGGGAGGCACATTGTCTCTGCATCTGATGACTGCACCCTCCGCCTGTGGGATGCAGAGACTTGGAGCTCAGATTGGTGATGCACTGGAGGGCCACACTGACTGGGTCTTTTCTGTGGCCTTCTCCCCTGATGGAGGCACATTGTCTCTGCGTCTGATGACTGCACCACCTCCGCCTGTGGGATGCAGAGACTGGAGCTCAGATTGGTGATGCACTGGAGGGCCACACTGGCAGGGTCATTTCTGTGGCTTCTCCCCTGATGGAGACACATTGTCTCTGCATCTGATGACGACACCCTCCGCCTGTGGGATGCAGAGACTGGAGCTCAAATTGGTGATGCATGGAGGGCCACACTGGCCCAGTCTTTTCTGTGGCCTTCTCCCCTGATGGGAGGCACATTGTCTCTCGCATCTGATGACCACACCCCTCCGCCTGTGGGATGCAGAGACTGGAGCTCAGATTGGTGATGCACTGGAGGGCCACACTGGCAGGGTCATTTTCTGTGGCCTTCTCCCCTGAATGGGAGGCACATTGCTCTGCCATCTCATGACTGCACCCTCCGCCTGTGGGATGCAGAGACTGGAGCTCCAATTGGTGATGCACTGGAGGGCCACACTGGCAGGGTCATTTCTGTGGCCTTCTCCCCTGATGGGAGGCACATTGTCTCTGCATCTCATGACCACACCCTCCGCCTGTGGGATGCAGAGACTGGAGCTCAGATTGGTGATGCACTGGAGGGCCACACTGGCTGGGTCAGTTTCTGTGGCCTTCTCCCCTGATGGGAGGCACATTGTCTCTGCATCTCATGACCACACCCTCCGCCTGTGGGATGCAGAGACTAGAGCTCAGAATTGGTGATGCACTGGAGGGCCACACTGGCGGGGTCATTTCTGTGGCCTTTTCCCCTGATGGGAGGCACATTGTCTCTGCATCTGATGACTGCCACCCTCCGCCTGTGGGATGCAGAGACTGGAGCTCAGATTGGTGATGCACTGGAGGGCCACACTGACTGGGTCTTTTCTGTGCCTTCTCCCCTGATGGGAGGCACATTGTCTCTGCGTCTGATGACTGCACACCTCAGCCCTGTGGGATTGCAGAGACTGAGCTCAGATTGGTGAGGCACTGGAGGGCCACACTGACTGGGTCTTTTCTGTGGCCTTCTCCCCTGATGGGAGGCACATTGTCTCTGCGTCTGATGACTTCCACCCTCCGCCTGTGGGATGCAGAGACTGGAGCTCAGATTGGTGATGCACTGGAGGGCCACACTGCAGGGTCATTTCTGGGCTTCTCCCCTGATGGAGACACATTGTCTCTGCACTGATGACGACACCCTCCGCCTGTGGGATGCAGAGACTAGAGCTCAGATTGGTGATGCACTGGAGGGCCACACTGGCGGGGGTCATTTCTGTGGCCTTTTCCCCTGATGGGAGGCACATTGTCTTGCATCTGATGACTGCACCCTCCGCCTGTGGGATGCAGAGACTGGAGCTCAAGATTGGTGATGCACTGGAGGGGCCACACTGACTGGGTCTTTTCTGTGGCCTTCTCCCCTGATGGGAGGCACATTGTCTCTGCGTCTGATGACTGCCACCCTCCGCCTGTGGGATGCAGAGACTGGAGCTCAGATTGGTGATGCACTGGAGGGCCACACTGGCAGGGTCATTTCTGTGGCCTTCTCCCCCATGATGGGAGACACATTGTCTCTGCATCTGATGACCGACACCCTCCGCCTGTGGGATGCAGAGACTGGAGCTCAAATTGGTGATGCATTGGAGGGCCACAATGGCCCAGTCTTTTCTGTGGCCTTCTCCCCTGATGGGAGGCACATTGTCTCTGCATCTGATGACCACACCCTCCGCCTGTGGGATGCAGAGACTGGAGCTCAGATTGGTGATGCACTGGAGGGCCACACTGGCAGGGGTCATTTCTGTGGCCTTCTCCCCTGATGGGAGGCACATTGTCTCTGCATCTCATGACCACACCCTCCGCCTGTGGGATGCAGAGACTGGAGCTCAAATTGGTGATGCACTGGAGGGCCACACTGGCTGGGTCACTTCTGTGGCCTTCTCCCCTGATGGGAAGGCACATTGTCTCTGCATCTGATGACCACACCCTCCGCCTGTGGGATGCAGAGACTGGAGCTCAGATTGGTGATGCACTGGAGGGTCCACACTGGCTGGGTCATTTCTGTGGCCTTCTCCCTGATGGGAGGCACATTGTCTCTGCATCTCATGACCACACCCTCCGCCTGTGGGATGCAGAGACTGGAGCTCAAGATTGGTGATGCACTGGAGGGTCACACTGGCAGGGTCAATTCTGTGGCCTTCTCCCCTGATGGGAGGCACATTGTCTCTGCATCTGATGACCACACCCTCTGCCTGTGGGATGCAGAGACTAGAGCTCCAATTGGTGATGCACTGGAGGGCCACATCCACTCAGCCAACTCTGTCACAATTCTGCATGATGGGAAGCACAATGTGTCTGCATCTCATCGCCATTATCTCCTCCTCATGGGATGCAGAGCCTTTGAATTCAGATGTCCCTCCCACTGCAAAAAGTACATCACCAGAGTACAATTCCTGTGTGGCCCAGAAGTGGGACACAGTAAGCCTGATTCCCCCTATCTTTCTTTCTATAGGTTGAGTAAATTTCTTGTAGATCCATGTGACCACTGTTTCTCCATTTTGGTCCATTAATCGAGGCTGGGTGTCATCCAAAGCTGGATTACTCTTCTGGCTCCCAAGTCAACACCGAAGTGGATTCTGGATGCCTCTTAATAAATTCATAATTGGCCAACACCAAACAAGATTCTCCTATGAGAAATTCATGCATAGTCTAGAATGGGTGACAAGTGTTATTCACCTCCTGAGGAACAAAATGTGGGGTAGGATCACAAAGAATTGCTTGTATTTCTTTTTCCTTTAACATTCCTATCAACTGCTACTGTTCTTGTATATCATTTGATAAGACTTTGTTCAAATTGTTAAATGTGTGTCATGCACCTCACTGTTGAACAAAATTGGGCAAAAGTCATGTATCACAAAGACCTATCTCTACAACCCGAGATTGTGGAGGCCACATTCCATTGAATCAGGGGCCTATGAGGTGCACCTAATAATCTAGAGGTAACAGACCCTGTGAGAGCTCACTAGAATTCAAATATTTGTTGCTGAATTCAGTGGGTGAGGTATTGGATTCTAGGAAAAGTAAACTCTACAGAACATGTACACTGACTTACTTATATACTACATGAGATATATAACAGTACCTAAGAGAGAACAAGGAAAGACAGAGTACAAGAACATGAACATGTTGTGAACACAACTGGAACACATCATGTCTAGCTAGAGCATGTCATGAGTCTACTCATGAGTAGACTCTGATCCATTGAAGAAGAGGGATGTTCCCGGTGCGTAGGTTCTGAAAAGGGGTCAGTAGTCCGTGTAACCGTGGAGCGAATGCGAGGGATAAAAATAAAGAAAGGGTCCCGAGCCGTAGGGTGTGAAAACGGTGATAAAACAGAGTACGATTTTGGGAAAATGCCGTGTGAAGACAGCGGCGTCGTAAAGTGCGATTCGTGGGGTTTAGGTGGCTGAACTGCCCACTGGCGGCTTTCCAAAGAGGAGGGGGCGAGGAGCTCGGTGCTGCCTCTGGGCGATTACCCTACACTGGCCGCGCACATTGTGGTTTGTGGTCAAAACGTGATGATCTGGCATTATTTACAGTACAAACAAATAATGTAATGTAAAATAGGGGCATACTATTGTAAAGTTGAAACCAACGTGCAGATGGATTTCCACATGTCAGCCAAACGACCCCTCCACACCGTGTGTGAGTACTCACTCATATTCAAAAATGTTGAACTTGGATCTATGGCGACTTGACTCATGAGTTATATGAGTACTCATGGTTTCGTGGAAATCACAAGTGCCTGTGAGTTTTGTACATATTCTGGCTATTATGCATAAAATATAAATATCATTATCATAGCAGGTTACCACAGATGGCATCTAAGAGGTTGTGTAACAATTCCAGACTGATCACAGGGCTTTCAAGGACACTTTGAACCTGTCGGATCAGTTAAAATCCAGTCAAGTACTCATGAGTTTGGGAATTTCTTTTCTACAATCCAGACTCGGATCTGTGGTGACCTGTCAGCCATGAGTGCTCAGACTCATGAGTAGCCTACTCACAGGTTTTCCCATGGGTCAACTCCTACAGACTCATGGGTTACCCAGACTTGTGACATGCATTATGTCTGGCTATCAGATATTGGATCACTAGCAAGGTGGTGCTGAGAGAATGCTGAAGGTGTCAGGGGAACCTGTGCTCTGGCATTTCTGTCTGCTCTGTCACTTCCGGCACCCTCATTGTTTCTGTCACTTCTGTCTGCTCCGTCACCCTCGGCTGCTCCGGTTCTGTTACCTCCAGTTCTGGCACCCTCAGCTCCTGTCCTGCCCCACTGCTCACGTTGGCATGTGTTATGTGACCAGGTCCAGGATCATTGTAGATACCTACAGACACATGCTACTGGGTAGTACCTACTAGTATACTCGGTATTACCAAAAGTAACTGAGCACCGTGTTTTGCGCAAATTTAATATGAGTAAGGACAATTTGTCGGGAGGGCTGGTGTCTCAGAATTCTCCAAAGTATCCCCTACCTATATATAAGAGAAAGAACCACTGATTGCTTCTGGCTTGCATCAAAATCGGCAAACCAATTTTTTTTTCTCCTCCAAGGTGTAACATTCGTTCAGATTAATTTCCATCTGTAGACCTATGGGATGGACTCTATTTGCTGAAATTTTGGTGTGTATTTTTTCGCAGATAATACTATTTTAGAGGTTTAAACACTTTGAAGAATGTCATCTGAAAAGGTATAAATGCGAAAATACTGGGATTTCCAGAATCTAATACTCCGCTACATCCGGAACATGTTGACTTGAGCTGGACTGGTTTAACTGACCTTAAATTACTGTAGATTCATAATATGTCCACAAGAATTTTACAATCTTAAGTTTATCCAGCTGCGCAAGCAAATGCTCGGTTACTTTTAGTAGCCCCGAGTATAAGGTTTCACATAGCATGGGAATCTCAACCTTTCTTCTCTTTGGATTCCCCTGCTAGGTGCATAGTATTCCTGCTCCTGTATTTATTACCTTTATTTATGCTTTGGATTCCCCCACTAGTTTCTGTGCCCTGCACTGAGCTTAAGGTTGCCCTTACAGCAGAAGAAGTGATTTAAGGGATCAACTGGTCAAAATTGGGAAGTTTAGTGCAGGTATGGACTTAGACCATTACTCTAGTGCTCCACCCTCCCCCACTTCCAATCTCGACCCCTCCTCCATTCCAATGGACCAGCTGCCCGTCCCCGCGGCTGCACAACCTGAGATTCTGGGTGTTCACACTCCACATCCAGCTTCCAACACTATGGCCCAGCTAGCCCCCCTGTTCTGGCTCTGGCATCAGGTCCAGACTTCTCATCCCTCTAACCCAGCAACAAAGTCGGTCCTCTGGCCGAACCCCTCAGCCATCTTTGATGGCAACTGACCCAAGGATGGATGCTCCTCTGCTCTGTCCTTACCTACCTTCGGCTAGTTCCGGAGGCCTTCATGACAGTGAGAACATTCTCAGAGGAAAAACTTGGTAAGGTTCGCCATATCCTTCATGGCAAAGGACACAGCCGCTTGATGGGCCAAGTGCCGCTCAGCCAATCGTCCCCTTTCTGTTCCCGAATGGGGAGAGTTTGCCACTGAATTTCGCCGTCAGTTTGTTGAGAAAACAAGTAGGACCAGGCTCTCACAGCTGGAGTCCCATACATATTCAGATAACTTCAAGGAGCTCACTGATACCGCCAGATACATGGACCCACTGTACACTGCCATTTCAGTCCAATATTTTCAAAATCTCAGCTGGCCAAGATTAATTAACGGTTTTGACAAAACATTCCCATGTTCTCAAACACATGTTGTGTGAATGTTTTTTTTATAACATTGGTAGTATATTTGGTAGATGTTCCCTCAATGTTAGATCAACATCTAATTTACATTTATTCTGATCTCTATTGATGTTTGTTGGCAAGGGTCGGAATGCTTGGCATAGCGGTCCACAAAGCAGTTTTAGGTGCTGTGAGACTGTGCGGAAGTGTCTCTGCAAGAGGTTCACAAGTGGAAGAATATTTTCAAGATCTCAACAAAGTGTAGCACCATCAAAGGCCCATGCGCATCATGTGTGTTTTGACAGATGATTGATCTTGATATGTGACATCTCTCTTCCTCCCACCACATTGTTCACCATCCCTGCAACTCAATACTTTCCACCTCCACTCCACTTCCTTTTTGGATGAGCACCGCCTTCTGCTGCCCTCTGCTGATGGCACGTTGAACCTCAGCAACAAGCTCAAGCCAAAGCCCAAATAATGTGCTTGTTTGGTTGTTTGGCATCCTCGCTATCTTCCCCAACCTCCACCTGCAACACCTCCCTGCCACCCGCTATGACCCTCTTTACAAACCACACCACTATGAATATCAATGCTCACTCGAGGTGAGCTGTGAACTGTGAATTTTACCTTTAAGCCCCAAGGAAATGCCTGGAGACCGCCACTGCTCAGCTTAGGAAATCACACCCAAGGGAGTTTGCTTGTCTCGTCAATCTTGAAGCTGCACTGGACGCAATCCTCCTTGAGATGGACAACGGTGGTGTCTTGCCATTATCCTCCCATGTCCTGTTGTCTTCTCACTGGTGGGACTCTCTGCAGGCAAAGATGCCAAACAGGAAGCCAGGACAGAAGAACCGCAAGTCAGCAGACAAGGCCTATGGGGCTAGAGCAAGCAGCAGGAGGAAGGCAAAGGAGAGCAGTGAGGGGAAGCATGCCTGACTCAGGTACGTGCACTGTTCATTCACTGTCAATCAGCCGACTAACTGACAATCTAGTTTAGCCCCGAATCTCCTCCCTGTGTGGCAGCGCTGCCTTCCACTGCCCCCATGGTGTTATGCCTCCACCTCCACCTCCACCTCCACCAGCCTTCTCTGACACACAACCTACTGCCCTCTCCTCCTGCCCAAAAATATCCCTCATAATCTTCTGAAAAGAAAATTACCCTGTAGCAAGTTGTCCTCTTGGTCTGTCCTCTCTGGCCTGGTTGCTACAGCCTTTCTGCCTCTCAGAATCTCCAAGGTTTAGCTCAAAATCTTCAACTGTTCACACCAAGCAACAACAAGATCAAGCTAAGAACCTTGAAGCCCCCAGAACAAGAACCTCAAAGCCCACAAGCACCCTGAAGTCTGCCACTGCTTGCTGTCTTTGACTCTGCTCCATCTTGTTCCTACTTCCGGTGTCACTCATGATCAAATCATACTGGTTGCATCACAGGCATATTCAACAACAATCATGACAGCAATTGATGTTGAGGTTCGGCAGCCACCCTTGCTCCTTTTGTGCCCAGATGCAAAGTACATAGTTTAGATAATCCGTTGGTATTACTGTACATCAACCCCATCTAATTGAATGATTTTTTCAGTACCCAAATTCTAGAAAATTAGTCTGCTGATAGTCTCCTAATGTTTCAGTGAATGTTGAGTAAAGGTTCTTAAAATATTTTTCCATAATGGAACGTTGGACAAGCCTTGTGTGATTCAATTATTTATGTCTTAGAAATGTTTAGCATGGCATTTTGTGATGATCAGTGAATTGTTTCGCAACATTGCAGAGAAAACACTCCCGAATTTTTTTTTACAAATGGCAGTGTACACATCACCAAGTACCACTCGGGCCTCAACCCATAGATTAATACCGCAATGACAACATCTGGAACCACCCTGGGTTTCACTGACTACCTTGGTTGGCACGTTCTGGGAGCACAATGTGTTCGTGCACACCCAAACCAGAGCCACCCAGCCTACCCCTTGGTTCCAGCACCTGGGCCACACATGATGGGTGTACTCCCCATTCCGGCATTTGCCCTATGGGCGGCAACCCCGTTTGTGTCTGCAGCCACTTCCATGCCTGCACCCGCCCTTCTGGCAGTCATCCCCACTACATAGGGCCAGATTAATCTATTAAACTGTGGATCCTTCCCAAGGGCCTAATGTATTATTTCTGGGGTAACCATATAGGGAAACCTCAGTGGTCTCAGGCATGTCCCTCTGTGTCAAGAATCACCTGGGTTCTATTTTTTGTGTGACACGTCTGTACAGATACAGACACATCTTAGCGGCACAAGACTCTCATAACGCCACCACGTGACCTTCTCACGGTTGAAACCCGACCCCGGATTCTAAAAACCGCAGACTCAGGGTAGTCTGCGCCACGGGATACAGAAGACATTAGGGACTAAGAACCCGTACAGACAGATCCTAGTCCCCAGACGCGCCACGGCTGACACAGAAGCGTACATGAAGTACATGACTGGTTGCAAACCGATCGGGGTTTCAACTATTGACTCGATCAGTTTGAACCACTGGAGACAACAATGATAAGGACTAGGAAACTCAAATGTCGGGTCCCCTAGTCCTCAGGGGATATGAAACCAACACAGAGGAGCACAGGAGTATCAGCACTAACACTCCTTAATGCTGAGGTACCGGACCTGATCGCGATAAACCATGATCACCTTAATTTATTTCGAAGCCTATATAAGCTCGGTAGAATCTCCAAGTACAGTAGATTCTACCTCGTCTAATATCAGGCTTCTACCTTGGCTTGACATAGGCATTGTCTCCACCCTGCCCCGCTTCCTCTACATTGTATTGCGGGTTGCATCCACACCCCGGGTTTTATACCTGAGTGGATATCACAACACCCTCTTTGACTTGTTCCGGGTTCCGCCTCGCATCCCGACCTACCTACGACATACAGCCTCCCAAGGAGGACAGCGTACGGTTGGACCTACTGCTCGGGGAACACACGAGCTATTAGCGTCTATCGGGTTTATCCTGGTTGGGGTTCTTGCCGGGTTACTCACTGTTGAGCTGACTCAGAGGCCGTTGCTGACACTCTGCCAGGGGACATCATCCTGGCATTTCTCAGCTTGCCCTGGCTTCTGATCTAACCTCCTGGGCATCCTGGGCAAGACTTATCTGAACCAAAAATGATAAATTGTCTGTTAAAATACCCATATTTCACTTAAATTGGGGTGAAATTGATAGCTGCCTGTATTGGGTCAGGATTGACAGGCCCCAGCCATTGCCTTAAAATTAATGGCTGTCTGTCTTGGGGGTTACAGCTGCTCTACCATTGATGGCTGCCCATATTTGGGCTGCAATTGATGGAATGCTGCAAAAAAGCTGAAAAAGTGCTAGGTCTCAGAAAGTATTTTGCATTTTGTGGGCCAATGGGGCTTCTGATGGGAAAATGGTGTAGGTAACCCTTGTAACCCTTGATGAGCTCTATGATCTGAGCATAACTTTCCCTTTTTGGACACTAACACATTTTGCCCAAAAAGGAAATTTCCTACATCAGCCCTTCCCTGGCTCATAATTGTACCATTTTGGATGATCTAACCATATAGGGATGTTGTTCCAAGTTCTTTGAAGCTAACCAGGCCAGATTGGAGCCCATTATAGTGCAATAATAGGGTGAAAATAGCGAATTTCATAAATTGTATTCCTGGCCATAATATCTTGTGGATATAGCAGTAGAGATATCTCCTGACTGTATCACTCTGTTCCTTTAGGCTATAGGAGCATCCTGCAAGTGATGGATTAGGTTATGATCCTTCAAAGCATCGCATTTTGGCCATATCAGGAAATTACATTTTCACCCTATTCTGGATGCCTCCATGATGTGAGATATCCCAGCACACATTCTTTGGATCTTTCCTATGTATATATACTAGAAAGGTAGACAGTTGACATCAAGGACACCCATACCCTGATCATGTGTTATATTGCCTTTCATCCCATTCAGTATGCCACAGGGTCATAGGGACCCTTCTGAAAGATCAAAATAGATATTCCAGACTATATGAAGAGTTCCCAACCAAAAATTATGTTAATATAGTACCATAAACTCGAAATATGTCAGATGTCATTTCTTGGTTATTTTGTGAATAGGGCACCAAGGAGACCATTGAGTGTGAAACAGACACTGAGAATGGGAAGGGACAGTGTGAACGACTCGTATCAGGCCTCATCAAATGGTGGAGGTATGTGTTGAGCCCAATGTGGCCTGTACGCAGCTGGGTGAGGACACTGCATTGTGGGCAACTCAGGTCTGTATACATCCGCTCCAGAGCCTTGGAGGGAGCTGGGTTGTCAAAGGCAGAGACCCGCATAGTGCGGCAACATCTTCCATTCCTTGTGTCACTGGGATGCGAAGGTCTTGGTGCCTGTTGCTATTGATGCCACACGGCTGATAGGGATCACTCAAACAGCCAGATACGAAATGAGAGGGGGGAGGAGACACCCTGAGCCGCAGCCTTGGAGCAGGTGTCAATGACTTCATTGCCCTCAATGCCGATGTGTGTGGGTACCCAGTGGAGCCTGAGCTTGAGGTGGAGAAAGTGGGCAAGGAGGATGTGGAAAGTAGTGAGGAGGTACTGACCAGGCTGGGGTTTGGGTGATGCTAGTGCAGTGATGGCAGGTTGACAGTCCATGAATACATCAATGTTGGTGAGGCGGGGGCAGGGGTGCTTGCAATGATGTCGAGGGCAAGAATGGTGCCACAGACCTCAGATTTGAAGACAGTGTGCTCACTGTCCAGTCCCAGGTGCTTCTGTCTTCGCTCTCCTAGCTCCCCTCTCCTCATCACTACCACCGCTGCCCCCACTCCACATTTGAATCCTGACCCATCTATGAAGACACAGAGCCCACCCTTCACAACCACCCTTTCCATGTTGGTGCATACTTTGTCCTTGTCTGGCACAATGCTTGTGGAGAGCACGAGGGCCGGGATCACCGCAAATCATTGCAACGGATCAATGATCTTGAATTCCCTTGGGAAAATGGGCAATGTGGCTATGAGGTGGGGGATGGGGGAATGGTAGAAGCGGGGGACTTGGCAGCAGTGGATGAAGGTGGTGTGGATGGAGTTGCAGGAAGGGAGGTGAGTCAGACCATTGTGTTGTACACCAAGTGGTTGAGCTGATGTGGGTGGGGGGGAGGTTGGCATGGAAGTCCTGGGTGTCTGTGGCAGTGGTTCATAATGAGCCTGTGATGAGCTTGCACACTTGTCACTGTACCTTCTCCAGTGCTTTGGTGATCCATACTGTGCCATTCTGGCATGCACTGTCCCGTTCCATACCAGAGTGGAAGCACATACTCCATCCACAGCACCACCACCGTCTGAAAACAGTTGGCAGGTGTAGGAGCGGGGGAGGCCGAAGGTGGAGGAAGAGATGTGGGAGAGCACAATCATCACCTTTGTCCCATGGTGTTGTGCTAGTTCAACATGATTCTGGAACATGAGCTTGTAGTCAGGCAGCATGCCCAGGAGCTTGACTGTTGTCTGCAGCTCTACCACAATATTTTTGATCTTGAGTGGGATCGGGTTGTAGTGGCTAGAGTGACAGTGCAGTGGGACAAAGTGGATTAGCTGGAATTTAGGAAGAAGGTCTTAGCAAAGTCCGATGCACTTGGTGACGAGGAGGGCGGTGCACTGCCAAATGTGAGTTGTCATCAATATAAAGAGGAGGTAGAGTAGGGTGCTTATCAGGGAGCCTTGGGGGAGACTTTTGCGGATGGGAGAGGGGGTGGAGACATGGTCGTCAAAGATGACAGATGTGCTGTGATTGGACAAGAAACTCGCAATGAGGTGCATGACTGGAGCAGGGACACTCTTCCTCTCGAGCGAGTGGACCAAGTGGTCATGGCTCACAGAGGGGAAGGCTTGGGAGATGTCTGAGAAGGAGACTGGCTACTTTTCCAACTTGCCATGTGTCCTTCTTTGACATGCTACACGAGCTGAAGCAGTGCAGCGGCTAGGACGGCCTCCAAACTGGTTGGGGGAGAGGAGGCCATTCCTGTCTGCCAACCCAGAGAGCCAGTCAGTGAGCACCAACTCCACAGCTCTACACCTCATCTGCACCTCAACTGCTAATCTCTATAATAGCCCAAGCATACCAAGTCAATAATACTTGACATTCAAGCTACCCTCACTGTCTTGTTGTTTGTCAGACTCAGCTTCAAAATTTCCATAGCCTTTTCAGAGTCTAATAAGCTGTGGTCAAGCTAATTGGGATTGAAATCATAGTCATTACCACTTTCTGATTTATCTGGGCCACTGGTGCTTCCAATATTGACTGTGTTTGACTCAAGAGGTTCCTTGTCTTTCTCTTGATGGCAATTTTGACTGAAATGACCCTTCTTTTTGCAATTGAAACATTGTCCCTCATGCTGCAATCTCTTAACTTCTGCTTGTGGTGATAAGAGCTGTAGCTGTAATATAAAGACAAAAAGCCTTGGTTGTAGCCAGGGGCACAGGTTTGATTTATGGCTGAATATAGCCAGGGCCTGGCTAGCCTAACCAAAAGCCCTACTTCTTGGGGCTTGGCCTGCTGGTAAAAATTAGCTGGCCCATGCCCTTTTTGGTTTGTTCTTTCACACTATTACAATTCTTCCCAATTTTGGTGGGTTTCAGTATTAATTCGAAATTTTGCAGGATGACTGCTCCTGTTTGCCATTGGTGCTCCCAGTACTACAACTCCCAGCACTCACATGATGGCTTTGTTTGTATTGCAGCTTGCTCTGCTGCTCACCATGCTGGCCACTAACTGCACTCACCATTTAGCACACACCACCATTCACTCCCAATTTCTCCTGGTGTCCTTGCAACTTTCTACAGCCTTCTTAAGCCTGCCTGGCTCACTATCCAGCTTGCTGTGCCACCATTGGCCACCCCTGCTGCTCTCGCTGCTGCCACTGTTGCCGTCACTCCGCTGATTTGTCCCTCCATTTCTGATTGGCATTGTAGGTGATGCATCCTACATTGTTAAGGGGACCTGAATATACCTGACGACACCCAGTGACAGACCTGGTACTGGGGCACCCGAGCATTTATTCAAATTTGTTTGAGTTGCAACATACTATAATGTGTTACACTACATTACGACATCATCTCACAAGGGCTGATGCTGGCCTGGGCAGTTAGCTAAGAGGGATATAATGTGTCTCTGTCACGTACCGTGACTTCACATCCTTTTCGGACGCCATCGGACTCCGACAATCTCCGATCCCGATTATGTCCGACACTGCCTTTCTGCAATTACTCTTGTTCTATTGGTTCGTACTACATATGATTCCTTCTGACTCCTAGGTTACGCTTTATGCTTCTCCATCACGGAGCCCTTGGAGTGCCAATGATATCCGAGTCAGCTTGACTTCACTTGACTCATAACGACTCGTTCCATCACGGACCCACTCGGAACTCCAAAGCTCCGGTACTTACATTATATCCCCACTAATACTTTACTTTCGTATAAATACAAGCCATGTCGGTAGTTAGACTTTAGTTTGAATATCGACTTAGTCTGCCCTCTACTCTTCCTCTCGGACTTCCGTCGTCCTCCGAGTCCCTCCTCCGAAATTGGGCATTAGGCGTAGAGAAGGGCGCAGCGCACGAGCTGAAGCCAAGCCCCTTCCCTTCCAGTATACGGGTTCGGTACTCCGTTCGGATTCCGATATTCCCCTCTATATATCAGCCTCTTTGTCTTGCTTATACGCACTTCATTCCTCAGGCGTATTTCGGACCTCCGTCGGATCCCGATCGGGAACCGGTACTTGACAGTCTCGAACCATTAGAAAGGCGCTGGACAACGATCCTGGTAAAGGGTTGGCGTGAGAAGTCGCTAATGGAGCAACCACGGAAAGTCCCCAACCGTCCTGGAACGGATTGGGGCTACTGCACATCCCTGACTAAGGGTGTATTACGGTGGATCATCCTTCTGAATAAGAGGGCTCGCTGTTTGACATCATCTGAGGTCTTCAGGACTGCCAAGAGATGGTTAAACTTGGTCGATCCACCAATTGACTAAGAAACCATACTCGGGTACTGGGAAGCGGCGGCTATCACAATTTTCAGACAAATCACTTAAGCGGTTCAAAGCGGAACCGGTTGAAACGGATAGTTACCAAGGAGGGTAACGGTGGGCTGACAAGGAAGTCGGCTAAAAGTTGACACATCAACAATATCCCATCACCATCGTTCTAAGCGATGTAGATCTTGACTCATCGTTAAGCTTGGCTCGTCGATGTTCATTATAAATCTGTTCAGTTTTACTAATCTCTTGATATCTGACAGGAGTTCATCAGCTAGCTGCCATACCACTAGTCATATATCCTGAACCCTGCTGCACATTTGTATCTGTCTCGTTTATATTTAGAATCCTGTAAAGTATTTAAGTGGGTAGTTATGGGAAGGACGGCAGTGAATCTCACCCCACCTGTTGGACGCAAAGTTACTAGACTTCACGCTTAACCGGTTGAGTAGGCATTCATTCGGAGACACCCAGAAGTTATACCAAGTTTCGTTTGTTTTCCCTGTTTGAATATTATCTGTGTTGGATTTGGATCTTTATAAACGGCGTGTGAAATATATTGGATAAACGGAAACGGACACGTAGAATATAAGGAAACGAATCGGACTTGACAATTGGTTGTAATCTCACAAGGATTAGCAATCACAGATACTATTTGGAATTGGGATTTCATAAGAAATCACTTGTGTTACGCATCGGAGTACTACCTCCAAACCTAGACCCACATCACACAAAACCATTGCACATAAAATCTTGTCTGTCTATCCGCGATTGCGCCTAGAACAGATTTGAGCAATTTATCTATATGACTTGTGGACCTATAAAGTCTTGCTTCCCAAAAGAGGACTAAAGTTCAAATTGCCACAATCTATACTGGATTGGAACCCCGAACTTGCATGAGGATTATAGTGTTTGTGTTGTTGTAGTTGCATTATCGAATTGCGTATTCATTTACAAGGTTTGGTTTGTGGTTATTTCACTGCCAGCCCCGTAGTCACCATTTCACCGGGTATCCCTGCATTTTTGGAGAGAAAGGAGAAGATATATACCAATATGTGCATCTTATCAAGGATTCCATATACGGAGATCAGGTTGTGTGCCATTTTGATGCAGTAAGGTTGAGGTATTGGTTGTGCCCAAAAGTATAGGCCCCGACATCTGCTAGCTTGTGGGTTGAGAAGATAGCTAGTAGATATAAGAACACCGTGATCCATATTGTCGTAGTAGTATGTGACTCCGTGATGTGGCATAAAAGACGAGTCAGTTGAAGTGGTGAGTGTTTGTGGTGTTGTGAATGATTGAAACACCTCTGACTTGCTTCTGGAACTCAGAGCATGTTAGCATAGCTAGTTAGCATTTCCATATTCAGCTTCATGTACTTGTATAAGGATCATGTGATCCTTATGTGCTTGCAATAGAACCACTATTTGTAAGGGCAACCTTAAGCTCGGCACGGGGCGCGGAAACTAGCGGGGGAATCCGAAGTATAAATATAGGTACTAGAATACAGGAGTGGAAATACTACGCACCTAGTGGGGGAATCCGAAGAGAAGAAAGGATGAGGATTCCCACGCTAGGCGAAACCTTATATACTAATTAGTAACTACCCAGTAGCACGTGTCCGGATGTATCTACAATGATCGCGGGCCTGATCACACAGCACGTGCCAGTGAGAGCGGACGGATGTCTCAGGTGGTTTGGCGGTCGGATAGAAGGGCACAGAAGTATCCAGAGCGCCGGGCGGAAAACCATCCGAAGTATCCAGAGCCGGTTCAGATGGAAAAGTGTCCGAAGCGCCCGAAGCGGCCGAAGGAAAACCACCCGAAGTGGCCGGAGCGGGGGTTCCCCTGACACTATTGGTGGTGGGCAACGCCAATCGCCGAATCATGACGATCACGTGTAACAGTACTTGGGGAACATACCAAATGTGTTGACCCACCAATGTTTGCCCTCGAGCGAGCTCATTCTTGCCAGAAAAAAAATCAGTTCGGTCTCACAGGGGGCAAACCTTGTGGCACTTGTCATAATGGCATCCATGCGGCATCCGGCACGCACTTGCACGGCATCTGTGGGGCATCCGTCAGGCATGTGTCAGGCATGTGTCATGTTATTGACAGCTCCGGATCAATCTGGATCCCATGTAACTGGAACATAACTCTGGCTGAAATCTTTTCCTAGGACAAAACATCTAAGATAAGACTATTAGGACCTTTTCATGCGACGGCTTTGTGCCCACAAAAGCTGCATGCAGCTGTCAGACAAACTCCCTATTGTCTGATTGCACTTGGCCCAAGGCTGCCATGTTATTTATTTATTTGATGAGTAAAGCATAAGGGATGAGATTGGGGGCCACAATAGAATACCTGGAGTTTCCAGCTGTTGAGTGTTCCCAAGTGACGCGACTCCGAGTTGGCATGTGAAGGTCCCAGGTGACGGAGATGGATGGGAAAGAAGCCTGTCAATCTATTGATCTGCCGTTCGCTTTCATATGAGTTGTCGGGGGAGTAAATACGTAGGCTCAGATATCTGTACCGTACCGAGGTCATCCACTTATGACGGACATGAGCACGATCTTGTGAAACATGAATTATGGGTATCCAGCTATCATTACATTAATGCCGAGGTTGTGTGGAAATACTTTTACAGACCAGGGACTTGGTCACCCAAGCATTTCCTGTCAAATAATCCCCGCTCCGCTGAGTGACTCACAGCCAAACTTCATCGAAATGAGTGCAAGGATCTAATGAATAGATTGAGGGCCCAACATTACCATTATTCCGATATTTGTGTATTCAGTGAATTTATTTTGACAGGCAGTCCAACATTGCCAAATAACAGGACAGTTGGCCACCTCATTCAATAAACTACCAGAGAGCCCAAAAGATGGTCACAATGATTTGTAATATTATAAAGACAACATATGAATTATTCTACACCATTACACCCACTGGTTGAGATATACAATAGTGGTAAATATGTGCGTCCAACCGTGGGAAAACTTCTAAATATCGGTTCCCCAAAGACCAAGGGTCCTGCAACCAAAAAAACGCTCCGGAAACCCAAGATAAGAGTCAACTACTTAAATGTAGGTATTGGCACATACTTCAACACGGTGAAACGGTGCACTTGATATACGACTAGAAATAGCTTAGATTCGAGATTGCACAAAACAACCACAAAACCACCACTAGAACAATCTATTCCTCCAAAGATGTAAGTGCTTCTCTTGTGAGTTCGGGTCCGGGCCGTAGTATGCGACCAGCGGGTTTGGAACAAACACAATTCGACTGCTAGACTTCAACAAAGTACCTCAACAACATGCTAGCACTACGCAGCTGCCAACAACAATACCGCTAGCACCTGGGATGGGCAGGGGTTTATGGGTTGGATACAAGGTGGCTGGACCGCTAGGTCGAGAACACCAGGGCAGAGTATGTAGGTTTGTGAAAATCCTCGCTAAGGGATACCCGAAGACTATTGAGGCTAACAACAAGGGACTTCAATCCTCAAACGGCAAGGCAGTCCTTAAACCGTCAACCTATTCCTTAACCAAGAACAGGAACATTTCCACTTTGTATCGGCAATAGACACCATAAGCGTCCAGCTAGCGAACCAACACACTACGACAGCGCTTCTGTCAATATCGGGGTGAAGGCGAAGTAACTGACAAGTTACAGTCGGTCTAAAGGTGGGGGCACCTAGTCCGTCTTCTTCTTAGTAGGCTCGAGGCAACACACAATCACCTAGCAGGTGATCCAACACACTACGACAGCGCTTCCGTCAATATCGGGGTGAAGGCAAAGCTGCTAGCGCAACTGCCAGCTGGTTCTCGAAGAGAACACCCTTGGTTTTATACATGAAGACTCCTCGAGTCAACAACAAGAACCTCAACTTAAGATCTCAACATGTCCAGAGTCAACAGTATTGATTCCAATAAAGCTACTACTTGTGAAGTGTGTTACAATCTCCACTAGCAACCTGAGACCACCTGCACCAACTTCGTACAAAGTCGGGGTGTAATAATCTGAGGTCCTAGCCTGCTCTGTGCTCCCTTTTATACTACTGAGGTCCATGATACATGTGATATACAGAATGAATAATAGAAATGAGTGAAAATGATGTGATTGTTACAGCAGCCAATGAGACGACTGCTGTTTGGTTTTATGATGGGTCTATGCCAAGCAGAACAGCCACACTGATCCGCTAGCGTCCATTTATGGGTATCGTGAATGATTCCTCAGCTTGCCATCAGCTGCCAGAACCCCTATCCTGACAAAACGGAGTTGAATCCGCCGCCTGGAGTCATCTAGCACAGGTCAGAGCACCGGCTAGCAGTCCGTTGAAATGGTGCACTAGGGTACGGCCATGTAATCTAATGAAATCAACTAGAGAGTGAAGCGAGCTAGTCACTAATCACAATCCAACCAAAATCAAAACAAAACACTAATCCAATCCTAATGCTCGTGTGTGTGTGTTCGGGGAGGTAGGGTACGTATCACCCGTCAAGAGGGTGTGCAATGGAGGAATAAAGCTTTGTTTCAATAGCAAACTATGCAGTCTGAGCACGGTTATGCTGGGGTAGCAGGGACTTCACACCAACAGTATATCAAGACTCAAGTAAACCCTTGACTTGTCCAAAGTCTTCAGTTTCCTTGTGAGCGTCAGACCCTAACACTAACTGGCAGCTAGCCAAGAAGCAGAATAGGTAGGCAGACTTTCGGCAGACGAACACTTGACTCGTAACTCTCTTGCGACAATGGCGGCAATCAACAAGCAGGTGCAGTTACACAGATGGTGAGGGCGGGGCTAGTGTGCTCACGCTTACACTGCTGGCGGCCACTCTAGTTCGAGGCGTGAGTTTATGTTCCAAACTGGCTCTTCACAATTGAATTGTGTGAGACCTAAGTCTAGCGGTGAAACGGTGCACTTCTTATATGACTAGGAATAGCTAATTGATAGGTATTGCGAACAAACACCCAAAACAACCAACCACAACCAATCTACCTCCAAAGATCTAAGTGCTTCTCTTTGTGAGTTCGGGTCCGGGCCATAGTATGCGACCAGCAGGTTTGAACAAACACAAGTTTGATTTATAGGCTTCTAACAACACACTCTACAACGTACTAGCAATATGCAACCACCAACAACAACACTGCTAGGAACCTAGGGATGGTCCGGTGGTGTGTTTATATGGGGTGGATACAAGATGGCTGGACCGCTAGGTCGAGAACACCAGGGCAGAGTATGTAGGTTTGTGAAAATCCTCGCTAAGGGCAGCCCCAAAGACTACTGAGGCTAACAACAAATGGACTTCAATCCTCAAACGGCAAGACTCTCCTTGACCGCCGACCTATTCCTTAACCAAGAACA
This sequence comes from Mycena olivaceomarginata, assembly GCA_029378375.1. Classification (NCBI taxonomy): domain Eukaryota; kingdom Fungi; phylum Basidiomycota; class Agaricomycetes; order Agaricales; family Mycenaceae; genus Mycena; species Mycena olivaceomarginata. The sequence continues at coordinate 98,185 of JARKIC010000706.1, read as the reverse complement.
GGAACCTTTCCGCTTTTATCGGCACTAGCTCACTACAAGCGTCCAGCTAGTGACCCAACACACTACGACAGAGCTTCCGTCTATATCGGGGTGAAGGCGAAGTAACTGACAAGTTATAGCCAAACTAGAGGTGGGGGCACCTAGTCCATCTTCTTCTTAGTGGGCTCAAGCCAACACACAATCCACCTAGCAAGCGATCCAACACACTACGACAGAGCTTCCGTCTTGTCGGGGTGAAGGCAAAGTCACTAGCGCAAACTGCAGCTGGGTCTCGAAGAGAACACCCTTGTTTTATATGTGGAGGTCTAGGACCAACAACACGAAATCCTCAACTTAGTCACTCGATGTTTCCAGAGTCCACAGTCTACTGATTCCAATATAAAGACTACTACAAGTGAAGTTCGGTATCAACCTCCACTAGCAGCCTGAGTCCACTAGCACCAGCTTCGTCCAAAGTCTGGGGCGTAATGTTCTTAGACCCTAGTCTGTCCTGTGCTCCCTTTTATACTACTAGGTGTGAGTTACATGTGAAAGCGAGCTGAATAATACAATAAGCAATATTAGATGATAAGAAATACAGTCAGCCAATGAGACGACTGCCCGTTTGGTTTTGGGACTGGTTTGGTATACGCCAGGTCAGCCTCGTTGACCGGCTAGTGTTCAACCGTGGGTATATCAATGGATCCTCAGCCCTCCGTCTAGGCCGAGTACCCCTTCCAGACCAACCGGCGATGTAGCCGGTGGTCTAGGTCATCTCTACTCTGTCAGAGCGTCAATCTATTACATCTAGGCGACGCAGTGTTGCGACCAACATCAAATGGTCATAGCTCGTTGGTCAGAACATCGATCCACCCTCCGGTCATCGGTACAGGCTGTACGATCGTCCCTAGCTCTGTTCCAATAGCCTGCTTGCTATTCCTCTTCGCCCTAGTTGCCCGGATTGGGCACTAGCCTCGTGTTGCCTCATCTCGTATGTCGTGGTATGTCTTTGTCAAAGCCCTAACCGGTCGCTAGTCGGGTTATTCCGCCTAACGCTGTCCAGCCGCTTATCTAGAGATTAGATAGTACCACCGGTTACCGCGCCGAGCTTCCTAGCTCAAGGCGTTGTCCCCTAGCTGCACTTCCATCGTAGATATCCGTCTGCTAGACCCTCGCTAGCTCTGTCCCAAGTCATCTCTGGACTACTAGAGTCTCCTAGGTCATGTCTCATGAATGTATAGGCAGTGGTTTAATCCCTGGTTGTTTGTACACTCAGCTAGCAGCTAGTGCGTCACACTAGTGCAGCCTCATGCTACAGTCAGCAGTTAGGGCTCGCTCTGACTCTCCTTTATATCACCTAACAAGTGGTCTGCGTACTAGCTGATATGCTAGTAACAACAGAAGTGCTAGTTGCTTCCCGTTGTATAAATACTGGTCATAGGAAATCGCAAAATTAGCCCTAGATGCCGCGCATTTATGTTACGCCGTTTCAGCGGGTCTCTTCACCAAGGTTGAATGCGTAACACTTATATCTGGGCAATGGTATTGTCCCGTCAATGTCCCGTGTCTTACAATCTTTATCTGTGCGTCTTCAAATCTCTGATATCTTTCCAAACAAATCTAGAGTCTACTATATTGCCTGTATATCTGGGGTGGATAGTTTACTGGCTAATTGTCACGTACCGTGACTTCACATCCTTTTCGGACGCCATCGGACTCCGACGTTCTCCGATCCCGATTATGTCCAACACTGCCTTCTGCAATTACTCTTGTTCTATTGGTTCGTACTACATATGATTCCCTCTGACTCCTAGGTTACGCTTTACGCTTCTCCATCACGGAGCCCTCGGAGTGCCGATGATATCCGAGTCAGTTTGACTCTACTTGACTCACAACGACTCGTTTCCATCACGGACCCACTCGGAACTCCGAAGCTCCGGTACTTACATTATATCCCCACTAATACTTTACTTTCGTATAAATACAAGCCATGTCGGTAGTTAGACTTCAGTTTGAATATCGACTTAGTCTGCCCTCTACTCTTCCTCTCGGACTTCCATCCTCCTCCGAGTCTCTCCTCCGAAATCGGGCACTAGGCGTAGAGAAGGGCGCAGCGCACGAGCTGAAGCCAAGCCCCTTCCCTTCCAGTATACGGATTCGGTACTCCGTTCGGATTCCGATATTCCCCTCTATATATCAGCCTCTTTGTCTTGCTTATACGCACTTCATTCCTCAGGCGTATTTCGGACCTCCGTCGGATCCCGATCGGGAACCGGTACTTGACAGTCTCGAACCATTAGAAAGGCGCTGGACAACGATCCTGGTAAAGGGTTGGCGTGAGAAGTCGCTAATGGAGCAACCACGGAAAGTCCCCAACCATCCCCTTCGCCACGAACACGATGGCATTCGGCTTCTGCAAGAGTTGGTAGATTGTGCCCATATAGACTCCAAATTGCGCAGCGTTGCTGGTTCCAGCCCACGTCATCACTTGGTCGACGTATCCCATGTTGTACACCGCTGGCAAGGTCTTCAGCGCGAGAGAGGAAAGTTGATGATTCCTGAAGGTTCCCGCATCCTGCATTTTTGTATAAAGCTCGAACGGCATGCCGAAACGCAGTGCGTACTCCAGCACCACTTGGATGTGGTCAAGTTCCTCGGGAAACAAGGCACATAAGGTCTTGAGGCGAGCCGTTGTCCTGGAGTCATCAATGACTAAGTAGGCTTTCTCGAGCCAGTCCGAGCTCCAGGATAGAGGGTCGTACACCGGTTTCTTAGGGTCATATTCCAGGACCGATGGGGCCCAAGCCGAGAGATCGGTAAGAGCTTCTTTGGGCGTACGGTACCTAGGCGTCCAGGAACCGATGGGGTCGATAATCGAGCCGAAAGAGGAACCGTCTCGATTGGCAGTAGCCACGCCGCTCATCTCCTCGGCCTCGTTCCCAGAGTTGCCGCTGTTGCCGCCGAGTGCGCTCAAGTATTCCTCGTGGAACCAGGAGTCCTTTTCGTCGGGCTCTTGGGAGCGCGCCGAGCTCAGGGACCTAGCTTGACGTTGTTTTCCCTTTCCTTCGCGCCTTGGGGGACTAAGGGACCTCGAGGAGCGGCGACATAAGCCGGCTACAGCCCGCGCCCAATTTCCTTGGATTTCAGGACTCACTCGGTTGGCACCGTAAAGCACGGGAGTAGATCGGCCGGGGAGGAGCGGCTGGGACGCCAAAGAAGACCAACAGGAGCGCCGCCGGTTGGGCGAACTCGATCTCCTGATCAAGGGCACCTGGGTTTGAGGTACGGGGCTAGCTCGTCCTCGAGTTCTCCCTTGACGAGCGCCGCTCGACCCTCCAGGCAGGCTTAAGGCGGGCCCGCTGTTGAATGAATTGAAAGGTTGATCTGGTCGGGGAGCGTATAGGTTCTTGACCTGTTCACGCACGACGGTGTTGGACTCGTAGTATTGCGTGTGTTCCGGCACCGTCTCTCCGGCCTCCTCGATCGCGAAATCCGCTAACGCGAACTTGTGCTGCAAGGGAGGTTGTCCGTACGCGGGTTCATCCTGGTGTATCGGGTTGTTCCTGAAGAAGGTGCATACGGTCTCTCATTCTCCTTCCCAGATCAAGGCCTTGAAACGCTCTGCGTAGACCCGAATGGTACTCCAATTGAGGAGGGGTCGGGCGCCGTACAGGTGCCTATCCACAATTCCATACTTCATGGAAGGTAGGAATCAGTTCTCGACGGCACCCATTTTCCCAGCGCGCAGGTTCTGGCCGATCCAGTCCGAGCCCTCGAGATCTACTTTCCAACGCACGTAGCTGGGCAGGTCCTCCATGGTCCTGGCCTCGTTGTTGCCCAGCTCCCTGAGGCGCGCGACCTCCTCGTAATACTCAGGACTGAAATGGAGGAAGTGTTTGTTCTTTGCTTCCGCTTCAGACCACACGTAGTGGAAGGCGACACCGTGATTGGCCCAGTGTGGGAAATTGATCTCGTGTTGGTCGTGAGTGAGGTTAAACACGGCTCCTGTTTTCGGATGTTCGCCTAAGCGAAGCTGGAGTAAGTATTGCTGGTCCCCAGCCGTCAGCTTGGAGTCCCTCAGCTGCACGACCGATAACATCCAGGCTAGGAAGCCTAGGAGACTAAGGAGTCCGCGCTTCGCTTTTCTGGCAGCCGCCTGCGCTTCCCCTTCGTTGGGGAATAGGATCTCGATGCCCCTCACTTCTATGGCATCCGGGACATCTCCGACTCGATTCATGGGAGGCCCGCGGCAGTAGAACTCGTTGGTCTCCGCTAAGGTACGGCAGATAGAGTGGAGGCGATCACCCAAGTAGGTGGCTTCCTCCACCCAAGCCTGATCCAGATGACATCCAACTAAGCGTTCAACTGGACTAATCTGGTGGTCTGAGTCATACACATCGTAGAAATTATCCACTGTCGGAACTGGCCCACGGCGGAAGCAGATTTCCAACAAATCCAGGAAGGGTTCAGTCTCATACGGAGAGCTAGGAGGCTCCCCCGTCGGAATCCACCCGAGCCAGTGCTCCCTGTTGAGATACCAGACGGCCTTGGTCGAGTAGTCCAAGTCCTTGAGCACTGATTCAGGAGTAGCCGGGTCGAGCAAACGAGGGACCGAAACCTCGTAACGGAGGAGCTCGGTAGCTATGCCAGAGGGCGACGTGAGGACAGAGCAGATGAGAGCCGAGTCTTTTTTGGACCAGATGGGGGTGAGTAGGTTTCCGAGGCTGTTTTGGAAGTACAGTGAATCCATTTTTTAGAGAAATAGAGGATAGGTATATTGAGTCTAGTAGAAGCGGATATCCGTCTAATACTGAAACTCAGTCCAGCAGCGTTGCGCAACCAAATATTTGAGTAGGCTAAGCTGCAGACTCTCCAAACACCGAGTATAGAGGATAGGGAAAGTAAATGAGACGTCGAGCTAAGGGAGGAGGCCGAGAGGAGACTTAAGAGGATGAGAGAGAGAGGGAAAGATAAAGAAACTCCGCCTATCAGACGCCCGTTGACACGTGTATCAGTCATATGGGCGCTGGTCGCACGGGAGTAAAAAAGAAGAGAACATATCCGCGGAGGCGAGGTGCTCCATGAGAAGGCCGGTACAAGTACATAGCCGGTTTGAGGGACCGACTACCCGATAGGGGTTTAGCCCCGTTATTTTCTCGCTCTCTGCACGCGCTCGAAAGCACGCAGCATTTCAGGAGCATTGCGTAGGTCCTTCTTCGTTTGCCAAGAATCGTGCTGGGGGCCGTAGTTTTTCCACCGGACGAGCCACATGTTCTGGCGATGTGATTTGTCGTACCTTTTGCCGATTACCTTCTCCACCTCGTACTCTTCAGAAACCGGTTTCCCGTCACGAGTATCGGGCATCCGGAGCCGGGGGGTCCCATCAGTATCCAACGAATCCTTGTACGGTTTCAAGTGATTGTAATTGAAGACTGGGAATCCTGGGTAACGGTTATCGAGATGCAAGTGGTAGGTTTTTGGGTTTATCTTCTGCAGAACTTCGAACGGCCCGATCCACCGCTGAACGAGTTTGGCCCCTTCGCCCTTCGACTCAATCCATTCAAGCGAATGAGGGTTGATGAGCACTTTCAATCCAACTTTGAACTCCGGAATGTCCTTCCTTCCCCGGTTGAAGTACCTCGCTTGCTCATCCTGTGCCCGAGCGATCGCCAGTCTAGCATTTTCCCTATGCACCCGAAGTTCTTCGAGGTGAGCGCTGGATTCTTTCTGCATGCCCGGGGACCCGGTAGCGGACCAGTTCTTAGGAAGAAGGTAGTCTAGCAGCGCTTTTGGTTCGAAACTATACAGGAGAAGGAAGGGTGTCGTTCCAATAGAGGCGTGAATGTTGGAGTTGTAAGCGAACTCTAGGAGCTTCAGCCATTTGGCCCAATTGTCCCTATCCTTCGAGACATAGGCTCGCAGCATGGTTTCCAACTGATGGTTGACATTTTCTGTCTGCCCGTCATGCTGAGGATGGTGGGAGGATGATAACGACATCTTAGTCTTCAAGGCTGCAGCTACAGCGGTCCAGAAATCCGAAGTCCATCGGGGATCCCTGTTGGCTATGACATTGTCCGGGAGACCAAAACGAGACGCGATGTGTTTGACAAATAGACCGACGAATCCTTGGGCAGTGAGGCCGGAAGTGGTTGGTATGAACGAAGCATGCTTAGTGAGTCTGACCACCACTACTAGGATAGTGTTGAACTCGTCGGACCATAGCAGGTTTACGATGAGGTCTAGCGAAATCGACTCGTACGGGCGATAGGGGATTGGATTTAGTATCAGGAAGCCATATTGAGTAAAGTTCCTATTCTTAGTTTTCTGACACATGTCACAGGAGCCGCAGAAGTCTTTGATGTCCTTTTTCATCCGACGCCAATAGAACCTAGATGAAAGCTTGCCCCACAGCCGTTCTAGACTTATGTGTACTGAACCTAGCAGCGTCTCGTGGGCTTCTTCCTTAATCAGATCTCTCTTGGCCTTCGGAACGCACAGGCGCGGCTGATAATCCGCATCCCTGAAGAACAGCAGCCCTTCATCGTTCTGGAAGAAGCGCTGACCTGGGGTCCACAAGCTTTCCGTGACACGAGGGTCTCTCCAGATCTTCCCGAATTCCGCATCCTCCTTGTAAGAATCTACCCAATCCATCTGAAAGCTCTCTTCCATGGCTATGTGGATATTTGGGGGCAGATTCACTGCGCCCCAGTACTCCGCGGTAGGTTCCAAGGAGTCCAGCTTGTCCTCTGCGTCTTTTGTCAGCGACTCCTCAGGCGGGGTTTCGTGCGCGGCCTTTGGTATCTCCGGTGGGGTTTCGTCGGCGACCTTCGGTATGTCTGGAGTGCTAGGGCTACCCCCCCCCAGCGTCGACTGATGGTTCATCCGGCGGCGATCTCCCTCTACGCTCCTGTTTCATGCTTCTAGTCGCTGCGAATCCACTTCTCATTCCTTCCAGCCCATCGTCCAAGGTGAAAGCGCAGAATGTGGCTCTCAGCGCTGGCTCCCGCTCGTACCATTCTTCTTGCCTCTCGGCCAGATCGTCTGCCATTGAGATCAATTTCCCCTCTTCTCGTAGGGGAGAAACGTGAGCCGGGGCTGATCGCGGCAGGCGCGAAAGCGGGTCCACGTTGGAATGCACGCGCCCTGGTCGATGAACTATTTCCAGCCCGGGAGCATACACCGAGAACACTGCTCCCCACGCAGCCAGACGCCGGTTAGAGTTTTTGTAGGTGCGTGCCCATTGAAGGGCTGAATGATCTGTTACTAGTAGCACCTGTTCTCCTTCGATGAACGGCTGGAATTTCACCAAGCCCTCCTTAGCCGCTAGTGCTTCCCTTTCGGTTGTTGAGTAGCGCAACTCGGCTCCCTTGAAGGAACGGCACCAATACCTGATTACTCTCTCGATATACACCGTCGTCTCATCCAAGGAAGGTCCCCATTCTGTTGCTGCCTTCGAGTCGTCAAACTTCAAGGATAATCTCGTGGTTAGATTCGGCGGAGCAAGGCCCACGTCGAAAGTGTTCTTCAACTTCTCGTACACTCTCGTTCCTTTCAGATCTCCCACCAAGATGGGCTGAATCTGTTGCAGGGCCACTCCCGCCGCTTCGTCCGATGCATCCGAGTACAGTCGGTACGGAGATCCTTCAATGGCGTGGCCTAGAAGGGGAGCGTTCTGTAGCGCAACCTTGGCTGACCGAAAGGCATGCTCCTGTTCTGCCCCCCAATCCCACTTTGCTCCTTTCCTCAGCATCTTGAAAAGAGGGGCGCAGATGTCGGCGTAGAACAGAATAAACCCTGAGAAATACACGACCATACCCAGGAGGCCCTGTAGCTGTGCTAGCTTCCTGGGGCGCTCTAATTCTAAAATAGCTTTGACCTTCTCCAGGTGCGTGGACAAACCTAGCCTCAATACTTTGTGACTCAGGAGGAGGATAGACGAGTAAAAGAGATGGCATTTCGAAGGGGATAGCGTGACTCCTGAAGCTTCGATGGCTCCCAAGACCTTGTCCAGATGGTCGATGTGGTCCTCATATGAATGCGAGTAGACTACTATGTCGTCGATGTATACCAGGCAGAACAACCAAAGGTAAGGCGACAATACTCCTTGCATTATTCTCTGGAATATAGGTGGTCCATTTCTCAGCCCGAACGGCATCCGTTTGAATTGAGCCAGTCCTCGGTGAGTTCTGAACACAGTCTTTTCGACGTCCTCCGGGGTGATCTCCAGCTGATTGAATCCTGCTAGGGCGTCCAAGGAAGACAGGACTTGTGCTCCCGATAGCGACTGTAGAATCTCTGACTGACGGGGTATTGGGAACTCGTCACCGATCGTGACGGCGTTCAGCTTGCGGTAGTCTACACAGAAGCACGGCTTCCCGTTTCTGTAAGCTATCATGACGGGAGCACTCCATGGGCTTATCAATGGCTCGATCACACCCTGCTCAAACCACTTGTTGAGTTGCTCGTCGATGACTCGCTTTTTCTGCAGAGAGCTGGAGTACATCGGTACTGTTATCGGATTCACTCCTTCTTTGGTCCGTATGCGGGCTTTAGCATCCAGTTTGTCTAGTCTTCCGTCGAACCCGAACACCTTCACTCGACGTTCCAGCATACTCCAGGCTTTCTCTTTGAGGTCCTCTGGCAACGATCCTACGTCGAGGAACTCCCGCATTCTTTCCGAAGGGTACACCGTGTTATTGGGCATCGCTGCTATCTTTGGGCCATACTCCTCGGCTTCATCCGGGAGATCGTCTACGAGTTCTGGAGCGTTTCGTGGTGGCTCTCGCCCTGCTGAAGGAACATTGCCGTCTCCATCGCGGATGTGGACCCTGTTCCTGATGTTCTCCTCGTCTGGGGGCACTCCGGTTCCGAAATCTGTCCTAACTTGTGGACCCTCGGAGTCCCCGCGCCTCTCTCCTTGTCCCCTTCTGACTTTCTCTTCCGCTGGTTTTCCGTGACTGTCTACGAGTTTCGCGAGGAGAGCTGTCTGAGCTCGCATCAAGACGAGGTTCTCCAGTGATTCAGGAGAGTCAAAGAATTCTTGAGGGTCCCGTAGAGTTCCTAACACCTTGCCCTTGTGTATCATGCGAGGTCGAGAGCTCATGTTACTGACGGGCACGATCGGCTTCCTCGCAGAAATTAGCGTGTTCGGGACAGTGAAGAAACTGTCTTCCACGTTCGCGAGTAGATTTCTCTCTACTAACCATTCCTTATCCTCGCTGAAGTTCCCTTCCACGGCTACCATCTTGCATTCATGCGCTCGGATGCGATAGTCCTGTGATGCGCGCACTAATTTAGCTTCCTGACCGATTTTCAGCGCTCGACGCCGCCGTCTGGCTTTTGCCCGGCGGTGCTCTTTCGCTTGTGTCACCGAGCGCGCGTGCATGGTCAATCCTGCAGCTAGATGGTGTACCTCAGCCCTGCCCACGTAGGGTTCGATGCCAGTCGCCTCCACCTCGTACGGTAAGTTCCTCCATGAGATCCTTGATCCGGTTTCCACGTTTCGACTCACTCCCAATTCGTAGTTGATCTGGAAATCCTCTCCTAACAGGATTGGTACGCTCATCCCACGGACGACGTATGCCTCGGCCTCCAGTTCGATCAGCTCCCCCGTGACAGTACGCATGAGAATTTTCAGTTTCGTGTAACCCCGGATCGTGGTGCCCTTATCCGTGAGTTGAGCCAGGCTCATGCGATGTCCTTGTCTAACGGGAGGTGGACGGATCAATCCAGTGTGGGTCTCCTCCGAGATCAGGGTGATATCGGCGCAAGAGTCCAGCCTTAAATCTACTAAGTCGTCTTCGAGGGATCCGATCCAGCCTTTAACTGACAGCACCGATACTCCTAGAGCGGAGTCTCCCGGCTTGGTTCTCCGGCGTGGGCGGATGACTATCGGTTCTGCTTCCGCAAGCGGGGGCGGAAGGGTTGTCAAACTGACAGCTTCCACTTCCTTCCAAATCTCCTCCTCTTCCGCGGGCGTCACGTCCTCGTCCTCCTCTACTTCATCCTCTGTGTCCGCGTCTTCAATGATACTCCTCCTGGCCTTGGGCATGGCTGCTTCCAAAGCCCAGTACTCGTCTTCAATCTCCTCTATCTGCACGTGCAGCGCGTGCTGCCGATGCGCCTGCGTCTCTCCTAGTGAAATGTCCTGAGCGATATAACCGTTGCCGTGATGTAATTCTAGCTGAGTGGGCTTACGCTCCTTACGACGCGGGAGCAAGCTCTCCACGAAGTCGGGAGCGGCTGAGCTCAAAAAGAATTCTGGGATATGCGGCCGTCCATGAGGACTACATAAGCGCTATGGTAAAGCAATTCCGCTTCATTGCTTGCTGAACTCGAGTTCACCAGGAGGACACCCCGTCTCTGTTTCTCCAGGTAGATGTTCCAGTCCAGACACTCCTTGTCCCAGTGCTTTGCACTTCCGCACACCTTGCAAGGCGAAGGAGGATCCCGCCCCATCTTTGTAGTCACATGGTCGTTTTTCTTGAACGGGTACCCTCCTTTAGGCGGCGGCCTCTGCCGTCTAGCTAGAGTCTGATATACGCTCTTCATTGTGGGATTCCCATCAGTGGGCTCCTCCGGCGCTTCCGACTCTGCGGCTGCATCCGCATCCTCCTCCTCTACTCCCATTGTTTCTGACCCAACTTCAGTGAAGTGGGCGTGGCGCTCACACCGAGGGTAAGGCGAAGATTGCTGCGTATTCTGTGCGAAGCCCAGTCGTTTAAGAGTGGAGGTCAAGTTCCCCGTGGTGAGTATGTCAGTCTGCCTCCTAGCCACTACGTCCACAAGTTCCTCTTCGTGCTCGTTGATGTGTTCGTAAAGGTCCTCTACTGAACGAATGTTCTCGACGATGAGTATTGAGCTCCAGGAAATAGGTGCTGTGCGCATGATCTGGGGCACCTCGTCGGGGCCCCCGTCGTCGGTGACTGTGAGGAGACGCGTGAAACGGACTCTCCTTCCCAGGAAGGTCTGCGGGGACTCCTTCTCGTGCCCCACTTGGCGAAACATTTGAAGCTCATATTGGTTGTTCATACGTAGGCGCCATTTCTTTCCTAGGTAGCGATCTTTGATGACTTGCAAGTAGACGAGGGTAGTGACTCCGCATTTCCGCTTGTCGGGAAGTCGGCAGAGTTGAAAACCAAAGCTGCACTTGGGAGCCTTTCACCAGACGAGTTGGGAGCCAGAATCCGAGGGCGCGCGGCAGCCAGCCAAGCAGGCTAGCAATTTGGTAGACTTCCCAAAAGTAGTCAATAGCGGTGTCGTGGTTTCCGTCCCACTCAGGAAGCACTTCTAACTTCAGTTTTGGGTCGATGGTAGGCACCATCGTGCCATACGGCGCTCCTGGGGCTACGTACGGGAATCAGTGATCCGAATGCCCTCCCCATGAAGAGCTGCTGCTGGAGCTCAGCCCCCCGTCCCCGAAGTCGGATGGATCCTCTCCTCTCTGAATGGACCTTTCTCTCGGCGGAGACCTTTGAGTTCGTCTCCTAGGCGGCGGCCTACGAGGACCCCGCGATTCTTCCTGCGGAGGTCGATCCGGGCCTCCTCCCTCTTCGTCAGGAGGATCCCCATCTCTGCCCGCACCAGCTCCCTGTCTCCCACGGGTGTTCTCCGATGCTCCGGCTTCAGCTTGTCGGCCTGAGTGCGCCGCTCCACGTTCATCGAGACGGGAACCGGAAGCTCGAGGAACTTGGGACAAGTGCGGTGGCGCGTCTCTCCTTTCACCGTGGTAGGCTCTGTGGAACGTCGACTCCTCCTCGATATCTACTATTGGAGTATAGGCCGGATTACGAGGGTAACGAGGTGGACCCGGTTCCGCTCACGCTTGACTCGCTGAGTCATTCCCGTGGCCCACGCCGTAACCAAACGCGCTGCTGGATGCCATTCCCTTTAAAGGATCGGGCAGTTCCTGTCCCGGGACAGCTGTAGCGTAAGTGGTGTCCCTCGGCGAGGAAGGGATCAGAACATCTTCCGGTTTCTTGAAGCGCGTATCAGGACCCAGCAAACCAGTGACGATTGACGCGGACACAGGTATGGTGCTGGTCGGAGCTGGAGTAACCTCGGCTCTGCCCTTGTGCTTGCTCTTCCGAGGAGACGATGGCGCAGACTTTCGCATCCTCAGTAGCGATTCCAATCCACCTCAGTAGGTACCAACTTCGCGAAATGTCCTGGGTATACCCCAAGGACGCTTTGCGAAGTTTCTGGGGTAGGTATAACACCGTTCCGACCGGTATATTCGCTGCTGGGGGCATATCCCCGGCATCACGGCCTATCAAACGAGCCCATCCAGCGATTCTGGCGATCATTCCCGATGCAATCAGACTCCCGGCATCTCGGGATAAATTCCCAAAATGAGTGGTAAAAGATATTCAAAAAAAGATTGGCGAGCAGGCGCGGGCCCGCTTGCCCCGCCTACACGCGAAACCCCGCAATTACTCCTCGTCTACAGCGTCCCCGACCAACGCGGTGCCGCCCGTGCCGCCTGAATCCCGAATCCCGCCCTCTCACCCTCCCGCCCTTCCCGCCCAAAGGAGCCGCACGTGCGACCAGGCTGACAGCATGCCACCTATACTGACCACAAGACCCCGCTAACAAGCGGCGGATAAAGGTGCGCTATCCACTGCTAATTAGCGGGGGTTTGATCAGAACAGTCAGGGAGCGATAATTCCCGTTAATTAGCCGCCGCTTACTACCAGAATAGATAAATCCCCCCGCCAAACGTCGCCAGCGGAGGGCGGAGCACCCGCCGTCCCATCAATCCCCTGTCGCTGCCATCAAAGTCCGGCGGCGACGTCACTAGGCGCTCCCTCCCGACACTTCCCAGAAATGCCATCAAAACTGCTGCCCCTCCCGCCCAACTCGTCTGTTCCGCCCGCTAAAATGCCCATAAAATCGCAAAAAAAAATGGAGGTGGGATGCAGCAAAGATGTCTACACAGTGGCGCCAGAAAATCCAGTACATACACTTATTTTATTGTAAAAATCACAATTGAAGTCTTTTCACTGTCTTAAAGTACTCTTAAGTCAATTAATAGCCAGAAAGTCATACAGACATGGGGGGAAGACGAGCATAATAGGTATCTAAATATTTAGCAAAGCGCTTAAGTGTCCCCCGAGCGCGTACAATCACGCCGCCGTCACGTTCGCGGCGGCCCTCTTACGCTTCTTGGGCTTGGGCTGCGCATCCCCGTCGGCGTCAGCGCCGGCAGCGCCATCCTTCTTCTTCCTGGGCCTGCGCGGCGGCTTCTCGACATTCCCTCCCGTCACGGAGAAGACCGAGGTCGAATACCCGGCAGGACCCGTGGCGGCGTTGGCATTGCTTGTGCTGAAGGCTGTAGGGAAAATGTACCCGTCCCCACGGAAGGAAGAGGAGGGGGGCGCGAGCGACGTGCTGCTGCCGAGGTGGCTGTTGGGGCAAAGGCCCGCATTGAGGGCCGACACCTGGCCGGTGTCAAAGCGCGGGCCAATGGCGCCGTTCGCGCCGTCGCTGCCGAAGCCCCAGTCTTCGTTCTCACGGTTTGAGGTGTTGAGCCGCAAGGTGTCAGCATTGGGATCGAGCTGGTACGCGAAGGAGGGGTTGAAGGAGGGGTTGTCCAGGTAGGGCCGGAAGTTGAAGTCGAAGTCATAGTGGAAGTTCGACCCGAGCGCGAGCTGCGATGTTGGGATCAACCCATCAGCAGAGGTGGCCTGTGCTCCGGCGCCAAAGTTGACGGGCGAGGCCACGGCGGGCGCGCCAGCGGCTGAGACGGCGACCAAGGGTGAAGGGGCAATGCCAGCCATCGCCGTGATTTGTTCGCCAGCAGACGAGACGGGGGCGGAGACCCCAGGGGTGGCAGCAGCAGCAGATGCGCCAGCGGCCGAGACGGCGACCAAGGGCGAAGAGGTGATGCCAGCCGTCACTGGGAACTGTGGGCCAGCTGAGACGGGGGCGGACACGCCAGGGACGGCGGCGCTGACCAAGGGCAAAGGCGCGATGCCGGCCATTGCAGTGAGTTGTGCAGGAGGGGATGGGATGGGGGCAGACACGCGAGAGGCGGTGGCAGACGCGCCATCGGGCGAGATGGGGGCGAATATGCCAGGGGCGGCGCCGGACGGGATGGACGTGCCAGCGGACGAGATGGGGGCGGAAACACCAGGGACGGTGGTGGAAGCGCCAGTGGACGCGCTGGCAGTCGGAGCTGATGCGCCAGCCTCCTCATCCCCAACGCCGTCAGCCACGCCGCTGTTCTTCGCACGAGGACCGTGCGTCCCTCCCTTGTCACTACGCCCCTTGCGCCTGGGTAGGGTCCCGGTGGCGCGCATCTCTTCAATTTCTTCGGCGACCTTCTCGCGTTGGGACCTGGTGAGTGCGACCAATTGGATCTTCTCCATCCGCATGAGGTCCCGGATGCGCCGTGCGTTGTCAGCCGGTATCTTCACGGCGGGCGGATGTCTATTTCAGTGGGCCACCCGGCCCATTCGACCCCAAGCTCATGGACAATCCTTATTTTGTAGTTCGTCCACTCCATCTCCAATTTCTTGTTGTTTTTGATCTTACCTACAGAACAAGTCAGAATGAAATCTTTAGTAAATAAGGTGCTGCAGGAAACGTACGCAGGTTCTTGTTGGCCATTTCAGAAATCTGCGAGCGCACCGCGTCCAGGGTATTTTCATCTTCCTCATCTGAATGAAGGCCGTCTTTTAGCTGCAAATTGAAACGACAAATGAATTGCGTACCCCTGTCGCGCGTGCACAACCATTGTTCCATCTTGCGGAGGAGGTCGTAGATGGACATCTTGAAAGTTCTCTGGAAGAACTCGCGCATATTGTCCGAGTCGACGATGTTTGGCACTGTGGGGTCGTCGACGTTCCCGCGGGGTGAAGAGCGCGATCCCGCTGACACCAGTGCGCTGGTGGAGGTTACGAAGCTAGGCCGAAAGATATGAGAACGCGTGCACGTAGCAGATGTTGAGTGACTTGCCACTTCGCCAACGCGGTTACAAGTCTGCACCACGTCCTGTTGGCAGGCCTTGTTGGTCGCCCGAGGACCGTGCTGCTTCACCTCGCGATGCTCGGCCAACTGGTCCTTGAGACACGTCAATTCCTCCTCTGTGAAGGAATCTTTGATTTTCTGGTATTCGTTGGCAGTCATATTCCCCTGCACATCGCGCATGTTGCTAGGACCACCCTCTGAACCAAAAGCGCGTCAATTCCATGAGAGAGGGGCAGACATGGCACTCACCATCCCTAGCCCTGTTGCAGTATTCGTGCATGATCGCGTTCTTGGTGTTAACACCACACCTGTTCCCGTACTTGGCTCCGTTGCACACAACTTTACGAATGTATTCCTCCGTCCTCCCGTATCTCAGCACCAGGGTTTTGATAAGTTCCTCTTGCTGCGCGTAGTGCTTCTCGAGATCCGCCTCAAGGGCGAGAGCTTGTTCATTACGGTGCTCCGCCTGTAGCGCCCTTGTTGCTTGCGTTGCGGCCGACCGTTTTCGTGGTTGTTGAACAGGTCGAGAAGCATTATGTGCTGCGTGTGTCGACAATGTCACTTCCTTCGGCATTTCGGCGGCGTGGCGTAAAACGGTGGGAGGGCAGCGGAAGAGAAGCAAGTAAATGAATTGAATCAACAAACATGCCGTGACCTCTGACAGTTTCTGTCAGAGGTCAGCGTGCTTGAGCCCCTATCTAATCAACCTAGGGTTTACCTTCGACCCAATGGTCCAGTGGTTGAGACATCTGGATTGCAGATATAGTGATTTGTCTGCAACGCAGCATCCTAACCCCCGAACCATTGGGTCTTTTGTTCGACCCAATGGCTAGGCTTTTTTCTTTTGCTTTTTTAAAACTTCGAAGTCTTCACTTGTTTCCTCACAAATCTCTTCCTTCTCTCGTTTCTCTTCCTCTTATTGGTTTAATTTGCTCATTTTTCCTTCACTCAGATTACAGCCATTCAATTCATATTTTAGTAGTGAATGAACACAATTTATATAACGCAAAATGACAACAGGGTGAGTGCTTTACATCTTCATCTTGCCTGTGACTTCCTCGGCAAGGAACTCGAACAACTCGTCCTCGTTGCGAGTAAAGAGGAGGTCGGCGCCAGGGGTGCCCTGCAAGACCGCCATGGCACGGCTCCTATAAGAAAACAGCCAGTCAGCAGAAACAGTATCCCGACCAGGAAACTGACCTGTCTTGGAACACGCGGTTGCGCCCACTGACGGCGTAAAGCACCGGTGTCGAACCGCGCGCGCCGGCATCGATTTTCTCCACAACGTTGTTCTGTCTGGCAACGGAATGACTCGCGCGTGACGACTGGATAGGCCCCGTGTGGGGAGCCGCCTGGACTTCGGATGCGGTGATGGCTGGGTGGGTGCGCTGCCAAGCAGGACTCGTGGTTCTGGGCTCCTCACGCGTGTGTGGCAAAACAAACGGCGCGACGGCCTGCGGTCCCAAAATGCGGGCAAACTGCTGGGTTAATTGATTCTTGCTGATGGGCCCCGGTGGCGGCCTTGAGCTCGCGAGATAAGCAAGTTCTTCCTTGCTCATCCTGGAGGCGTTGCGGGGTGCGTTTTCTTTGCGCAAACCGGACTTTGTGGGGGACGCAGAAGAGGGTGAAGGGGAGGGCGGACATGAGGTGGTGGATTCGGTGAGAGTGGATGGAGAAGAAGGGGCACTGGATTCCGGCGTCCCGTAGTGCGTTTGCCCCTCGGGCGCAGGTTGCTCTCCTTCGTGGTTATGGTACTCGTTGCAGTCCATGGTCCACAGCTCGTCGAAGCGCAACCAGGGTGAGGCCTTGAACGTGCGCGCGTCGGGGTATCTCTGCTTCATCCGCTTGAGAGACGCGCTACGTTGCATGAGAAGAATACATGGCAGAAAAAACAAACACGCACCTTGAAGTGACGACTCCCCGCCACTTTGCCGTCTCAGAAACCACCACATAAAACGGCCCCGGATGGTCCCATCTGTCTTCGTGGCCAGGGTCGGGCTGGTAAATAGGCGTACAAAGCAGAATTCCTGGGTATGGCGGACCCAGAGGCATAGCCAGTGGGAGGAGAAAATCAGAATCACGAATCGCGATGTGACTTTTGATGATTGATGCCTACTTAGGGGCTCTACATCTGGTATGCGGCGAAAAATAAAGAATTTCATTTGAACACAGAGGAGGTCAATAATTATTTTTTGTACGCAAATGTCCTCCGTGCTCCTTCCACACCGTGCCAAGAGGGCAAACACACAAACATCCCGGATAATCTTCCCCCTTGCACACGCAGGTGGGGAAATAGTGCCCACCAGGGTGATCAAACCACTCGTCTGACTCTGAGCACAGGCACGCGCAGCCCACGCAGTCCTCCTGATAACAGTGAGGGCAGCGCTGAGGGCGGTGCGTGCGTGTTGGCCAGATTGGCGCCTCGATGGGGTGCTCCTCGTCCGATTCGTCGTCCATGGAGCAGTTGTCTTGTTCTCCCACAGCGGCGTGAGCGTTGCTAACAGGGGTCGGCGTGATTGGACTGGGAGCTCGGCGCCGATGTGGGGGTTTTGCAACAGTTGGCAGCAATTTCGGCGGCGGTTTGGCAACAGGTGGTGGCGACTTAGGTAGGGGTTTGTGTTTTTTGCGCAGCTCAACCTTCTTCCGCGTCCTACGCCGACACACAGCTATGAGCGGGAACACGCCTTATAAACAAAAATATGCACACCGCGCCTTTTTATCACGGCGTCGGCGGCGCGCTGTTCCTCGCGCTCCTGTGCATGCTTCCTGGACAGGAGAAATCAAATGAGACATAGCTAGGTAAGAAAATAGGCCACGCACCTATCGCGGTACCGCTCAGAGTTGCTTGCTGCCTGACCTAGGTACTTGCGTCTGGTCGAGTTGTCAGAGGCTGCAATCTCCGCCCGTTTGCTTTGAGACCCCTCAGAACAAGAGCTATTGGATGAAATGAAAGCAAATTCCTACCGCTGCATTCGCAGTTTGGCGGCCTCACGTCGCCTTTCAATATTCCTGAGGATGACTTTAGCCGTGAAATTCTGACAGTATAATGGATGTATATGGCTCTTACTTTTCTTCATAGCGCTTTCGAGACTCTGCGAGGTTTTGTGTCTTGACGTCGGGGTCCAGCCGCGGCTGACCCCGTGGCATGTGGGAGGGAAGCGACGAGGTAGGTGGTGGGACGAGACAAGCAAGATCAGCTGGTACAGTAATTACTTTTAAAAGAGCCATGCTAACTACTGAACCGGGACTTTGTAATGTCCCATGCTAGCTGTGAAAGCCTTTAAAAAGCAATTTAAAGCAGGAAAAATGCCCAAAATGAGAATCGAACGGGTGACCGCTAGATAATATCATTATCCAGCATTGTTACCACTACACCAAGCAAGTGATATTGGGCTGGGAAGCTACCCCAGCTAGGGTAAGCCTAGGCTTACTCTACCTGGGACTGCTAATACCCAGACCTAGGGCAGGCAAGCTGCCCTAGGTCTTTGAATATTGTTTGTCACTGTTTATTATGTGTTTCATAATATCTACTAACTCTAACTAACACTAACCAACCCTAACCAACCCTAACCTCTAACCAAAATAATAAATACACCTGAAGGCAAAGGCACTAACCCCTAACTCTAACCCCTAACCCGAACCCTAACCACCCTAACCCCTAACCAGGCCCTATGCGGGCCCTACAGGGGTGGTGCAAGGCTTATTCTGAATTTCCATATTACCTATAGATTAATGTGGCTAGTGTAGTGGTTAATACCATGGCCAGAATGATGGCCATCATGGAAAGGTTTTTGGTTCAATCCCCGCTATGGACTTTCTTTTATTTCTTTTACAATTCCCTTTTGGAGATACCCTGGGGATTAGCATGGGACATTACAAAGTCCCGGTTCAGTAGTTACAAGGTTCTTTTAAAAGTGCCTACTGTACCTAGTGGCAAGATCACTATCAAAGTTTGTGAATGGATCGACATGCTAAAATCAGTTCCCGAACGTAATTTTAATACCATTTTAATTGTACCTCTTGCTCAAGCTCTTTAAATGACCCAAGAAATTTAAAGCGAGCTGGCAACATTGAATAAAACCTGAAATTAAAAATTCAGCGCCAACTGTTGCGTTCTTGGTTTTTAATTAAAATTCTGGTGTGCATAAAAAATGAAAAATTCCTGAAGTCCGTTAAATATAGTGCAAATACGCCTCCCAAAACTTGAGCTCGAACACCCAAGTAGAAGTGCATGAACAACGCAATTGCATCAGTTCCCGAATTTAATCAGTTCCCATTCATATCTCTTCCCAAGTCCGTCTTCTCAGTCTAGTTTCCCAACAATTGAAGCAAAAGGATTCTATTCGCAAGGAAGGAGCTCGTCTAAAGTACTGAACATAGCCAAACCCGTTGCCCAGCGTGCATCCCTCAGCGCCATCTGACGTGCATACTCCTCAGGGTCCTCCTTTGCCAACTCCTCCCTGGTGCGGCACCCGTAGTCGACGTATCGGAAGAGCCCTCCCGAGCTGAATTGCGTGAATGAGATCCGCTCGTCGCCGTCTTGGACCGGAACATTGGAGTGGGCGATTGTCGCGGAGGGGAGGAGAATAAGCGCGCCGGCAGGGAACTCGATGACCATCTTGAGGTCCCACAAGATGAGGTGGCCGCCTAGCGTAGGGTCGAACCGGCCCAGGGATTGAACTGCGCACCCAAATGGCAGATTGCAGACATCCCTGTGCTTAAATGTCCAGACGTTGCCAAAATTGAACGCAACGCTGGCGAATACGGACTTGGGGAAGGGGCGCTGGAGGTTGGGGAAGGCGACGCTCAGTCAGGCGTTGTTGTCAACGTAATGGCGGTGGAGTTGTGGGGCCCGGAGACTAAAGGCAACTGCGGGACGCGCGTCAGAACAGGGAGAAGCAAAAGTACGCAGAGGAGGACGTGCAGCTGGCGAAGTTCGCCATGCCAGTGATGTCCTCATTCGCAAGAAGCCGCTGTGCCAGAGAGGTGTGCTCCTTGTTGTCCATCCAGGTGGGGGCCGTCTGTCCCTTGCCATACGTCAGCCCGACATTGATCGCGGCAAAAAGCCCGCGTCGATGGCGACACATGGCGGCGGGGAAGTGGCTGGCCTGTCCCTGTGCCTTGATGAAGTCGTACGTGCGGACGACGGCCTCCGAGTATCTGCCCTTGGTGGGCTGGCCAGCTAGGACCGCAAATATGCGGCCTGCGTTGTCGACAAGAGGGCGGGCATCGCTAGCCAAGAATCAGGACACCGTTGACGGAAAGAAATGGAAGATGCTTACATGCCGTTCCAACGAATGAGTTGGAATCCGAGCGCGATGAGCTCTGTGATGCTCTGTCGTTTCTTGCTCCTGTACTTTTCGTCCTTGCCCTCGACCTTTGTGGTGTACGCACCCTGTGCAGTGGGAAGGCTGGCGGCGTCAAACGCAGGGGCGGTGACCGGTTCAGCCGGATGGACGTGGTCGCGGATGGTAGACTCGCTGGGAGTGTAGCCATCATCGATAATTGCGCGTGCGCATTTGGCAGCACGACAGCGGTGGTTGCCCGTTTGCGGTTTGCCTGTGGCCAGGAGATCATCAAAGGTTGGTGAAGGGCGTCGTTTCCGTGGCGGGAGAGGAGGAGGAAGGTCGTTGATATTGAGGGGCGATGGCGGAGGCCACTCTTCATCGATGTCGTTAAGGGGGTTGGGCGGCCATTCAATGTCGATGTCGTCAAAGTCGTCGTCGGGCTCGTGATCTTCCTGGTCGTCCGCCTCAGCGGTAACGGCGCGTGACACGAGAGGACCGAATGCGAAGTCCTCTGCGCGCAGAGCAGTCACCTTTGGCATCCAGGCGGAAAAAATGGTCCCGCTGCGGGTCTGGAAAGAAGTGAGTTAAATGGGAGTTTTCGAATTAAAAACGCGTGCCTTCCGCGTGCAAGGCGTCCAGAGATTGAGCATGAGGACACAAAAGCCAGAAAACTAGACAAAGAGAGGTCAGTATTGGGTGTGGCGCGGTGGAAAGTTGTGCTCTGTACTGGCGTTCTTTTCGGCTGGAATATCGCTCCACCCACCCAGGTAAGGGCGAGCAAGAGGACATGGCCTCTGAACGCCAGAGCAGAGGACACAATACAAAACTCACCTGGGCGACACGTCTTGTGGGTGGTTGTAGGCGGTTTGTTGAGAGATTGATGTGTGAAGTCACTTAAGTCACCTTATGTGACTTCACGCGTTCACCTCTGCACCGTGCCGGCTTTTCCGATGCCCGACCCCAAGTCTGCTCGAGCCAAAAACCGTGCATCTGCGACGTCAATGTCGGCAAAGATACACGTCACGACAGCGCACCGCTCGCAATCGGGGCGCGTTATGAAGGAACGCAGAAGTTTGACGGCAAGCAAGGTCCGCCAAGCAAAGGCCGAGGAGACAAGAAGGGAGGCCGAGCGACTGGAGGGTAAGTGGGCTCCTTCACTTACTTTCAAGATGTTTTACTTGTATATTTTTTTGCCCAGCGATGACTGCGGCGCAACGGCGCAACGTCAAATTGCTGCAGAATTTTGGGGACACCTTCGACGACGACGACCGGTATGAGCAAGACATCCTGCATGGACGTATGGCGGCGGACATCAGCCACGTGGGCGAGGCTTTACCCCCAGACGAGGCAGATGCCGCAGATGCTGCACTTATGGCCGGTTTGCGTAGGTGCACCCTATTTTTTTTTTGTAGCAAGTGGAGTTATTATGCTTACTTTTTGTGTCGCAGGCGACCTGGGGCCCGCTACCGGGACACGCGCACACGGAAGGACCGAACGCAACAGCAAATCACTGCGTTCGAAGCTCAGCTCGAGCGTATGGCTGACGCTTACCTCGAGTTCAGTCTCGCGATCGCGGACGAGGGGCTCATGGCTTCTCCGAGGGTTCCAGAGAATGCAGACGTGCAGGAGACGCGAGACCTGCTCGTGGTCGACATGTTTTGTGCGGGTCCCTTTTATTTCTTTTACATTTGATTTTTTTAATGCTGACTTTAAATATGTGTCCGGTATAGCAGCGTCTCACGAAGACCTCAAGATGATTGGCGCCGGACGCGTACATCGTGTCGGCATGCGTGCAACAGGGCTGGATGCCCTGCGCTCTGTATTTCCCTACCGTCGTGATCACCATCCGTGCTTTGGAGGTGTATCGCGTCGCGCGTTTGGGGATCCAGGTGTTTGTGCGGGCCCTATGCGATATTCACGGCGTCGTGCCCCGCCCGTGGCTGGGAACCCAGTTCTCAGTCGTGTTCGACGTCTACCTTGCTGTACGAGCTCGGGTGGACAGGCGCGTGCATGTTGCGCTCGGGTGGGATGCGCCGGACTGGCGGCTCAAGAACGCCTGCCCAGCGTGCTTGTATAAGCTGGAGGGAGAACCTCGTTTGAAGTTCCCCCTCATGTGCACGTTTGACGGGAATAACTCCCTCTCGCGCTTCTGGGCACGTGAGAGGGAGGTGTCACTTGCAGATGGATCCACGGCACCCGGTGCCTCGAAGAAGCTGCTGGACGACCGCGTTGCGCCTGGGGACTACTACCTGCGGCACGATAAAGTGAACGAGTGGGAGAAGGACAGCGTGTCAGACGTCTTGAAGAGCTTTTTGCCCGACGCGGAGGACGGCGAGGAGGACATAGTCTGCTCAGACAGCTGGCAAAATATGAAGGAGGACGTTACTGCTCGTGTGTACGGGATGTACGACGAAACCGGCTTCTTCCCCGCGCTCTGCAGACGCGGGTTCGTCCTCAAAGTGGTGGATATGGTGAAAAGTGGGGAATTGTGAGTCTCTTTTATTATTCTACTCACGCCAACTACTTGCTAAGGAGGGACGTTTTTGTTAGATCGAAGTACCCGTTAGCCATCACGGCCCACCTCCTCAACGTTCTGGGCGAGGTCGCCATTGGCTACGACATTGGGTGCAAGTTCGGCAAGATGGTCAAGGTCCACCCTGCGCTCAAAGAACTCGCCGCCAACAAGAACTTCCGCGCATTAGTTGGTGCGTTCCACGGGCACGGTGTGAGGTCTCCGAGCGTGCTACGCATCGCTCGTTGCCTCATGGCCCCTGCGAACCATCTGCACGAGTAACGGGACGAACCCGGACGTATGCGACGGATCTTCCTAAATGGGATTCCACGTTACCGGAAGCAGCTTCCGAGCGAGACCACCGCTCTCCCCACATCCGCATCATCTCCCCCGCCAATTTGGGCTCGCTCCTGCACCATCGTCACACGGATACGACCCGTACACCACGACCCACGTGGGTTCTCGACGCCTACGACGCGACCTTCTGCATCCAACGAACTGGCGCTCCTCGTACTGCACGGACTGCGCTCGTTGCTACTCGGCGTCCACCAACAGGATACGACCGGTCCCCTGGCGCGTGGACGACCTTCCCTCGTTTCCGTTCCCAGACACTCTCCCACACCGGACGGACCTACCGCGTGCCTGGCACTGACCCATCGGACGAGGCAGAGGATATCCCGGCACAGCCCTTTCCCCACTTCACACGACGCATCGACTAGCCGAGAGGAGACCATCTATCTCTCCCCCTTCCTGAGCACTCGAGCACCCGCCAACGCAACTACCAGCCGTTCCTGGAGCTCCAGACGTATTCCGAGGTCGTTTGGCCTCACCGCGCGTCGCGCGGATCCAGAGACGATCGATCTCCTCAGCAGAGGCGTCCGTTCTCCTGCCATACATGCACCCCGAAACGCCTCATGACGTCCCCTGCCCCCTGGAAATACGTGCGACCCGCATGGCACCTCTGGAAACGTGGGAAGTCGTCGAGGAGGTATAAAAGGGAGCGCATTTAGTAGGAGTAGTCAGTACCTTCTGGCCGGCAGAAGTAGCTTCGGGGGTGTTTTCCCCCCCACTTTCTGTACCCCTCTCACTCAATCCAAAGGGGTACTCCCAGCCTTCCCCAACCTTGTACCTCTCGTGCACCCTCCTCCTCGCCCACTGCTGGAGGCAGGCCACATATCTTACATTCGCTCGTTCATCGGCGTCTCACCTCTCACACCTCTGTCAGCAGGGTCCCTCCTCACCGGACCCGGTGTCACCATCCCAGGCTTCCTCGATTAGGATCACCGTCCTCGCAAGCTTCGCTCTGTAGAAAACAGGCCCGGAGAGAAGCCATCACATACAAATCGCTGTCCATAGCCAACGAGACCAACCGTCTCGCCGTCGACTGAACGATGTCGGTGTCATCGTCTGTGCGACACACATCGCATCTCCAGCACTGGTTCTAAGGGGAAGAGCGCACGAAGGAAAGCAGACAGGGCAACACATTTAGGGTTCCAGTACTATCGTACGGGGAACCAGGTTTAGGTATTCACGCCTTCTTTACCGTTTCCACTGACAACAGGTCCGCTGCACACGCCCACACCAAGGAGACGAACGGTCTCTACGATCCACCATTCACACACACACACACACCCATCGCTCATACAAGGCTGATTCGTGCACCGACCTTCCACTCTATCATTTGACTATACCTTCCCCTCTAGAGGACGAACGTAGTCAAATTCGAATCACATATCCTTCGATACCGACACCGCGGTCCTTATCACAACTGGAGCCCACCGCGAGGGGGGTTTATAGTGGATTTTAGATGGAAACAAAGTCTCGTTTCCGCCAGACAGAGTGCCGATACGCCCAAACCGTTACGGACCCCAGTTCGCGTAACCCGAGCTTCAAGGAACCTCTTCCAAGAAGTAAACCTCGCCGAAACTGACCCCGTAGCATCAGCCTCTACCGCAGCACGTGCTACATCTCCTTTCGTCGACCCACCCCTCGTAGAGGAATCGCCTCTCACTTCCCTTAACTCATCTCCAGAAACGCCACCTACCTCTCTTACGCCAGAGTCTTCTCTCGACTCGGTCCCCAGCAGTTCGGACCAATCGAATACCCAATCCACCAAGTCTACCTTAACGGACTCAACCACAGAACTGGTTACGGAAACACAACCCCCTGTCCGAAAGAGGATGTCCAAAACACTTCCCGGAAGGACCGCCCGCGGGGCACCCGAATTCGACAGCAAAGCGCTTAGCCTTAAACGATACTGGGAGGACATCGAAGAGGTCGCGGAGACCTGTGATCGACAGACCGATGCAGAGAAGATGAAAATCGCATTCCGATACATCGACCGGAACGACAAGCTCCTTTGGAAAGGAGTCTTGCCGGGAGACGGAAACCAGATGACCTGGGCCAGTTTCAAGAAAGAAGTCGAGAAATTGTACCCTGGATCAGACGGGAGCGCGATCTTCTCCTCGAATGATCTTGACGCGTTCATTTC
Source organism: Mycena olivaceomarginata (assembly GCA_029378375.1). Taxonomy (NCBI): domain Eukaryota; kingdom Fungi; phylum Basidiomycota; class Agaricomycetes; order Agaricales; family Mycenaceae; genus Mycena; species Mycena olivaceomarginata. Next base: position 72,945 of record JARKIC010000706.1, on the reverse strand, counting down.
CACCGGAGTCTCGAAGCGGATCACTTCGAAAGACGACTTCGCTGAATATTGCCACAAGTTTCGAACCATCACGGATCATCTCGTCAGAGAAGGCCGAATGTCGGAACTCGAGTCGAAGAAGATGTTTCCGAAGGGACTGCATGAGGACTTCCAGGCAAGCATCATCCACCGGATGGAGATTCTCAAACCGGCGCACCCTTCAGGAATGCCGCGAGAAATAGAGGACATGATCGAGGCGGGATGATACATCCTCGACGCCCCGGAATCAGAGGTCAGCAAATCGGCGGACACTGTGTTCATCAAAAAGGAGATGGTTGAGCTTAGTGATACCATCGCCAAAATGAACCAGAGATACCACGTCGATATGCAGACGCTCATGCAAGCCGTTAACCGAGGAATGCAAATCGGCCCGCCCCAGCGGACCTATCCAATCTACCAAGCAACGGCTCTCGAGACCGTTCCGCCGAGACCTCGGTACCCCCCGCAAGGAGGGAACTTACCAAGGGCCATACGGCACGAGAGACAACGGTTATCCTCAGCAGCAGGGAGGCTATCCGCCGCGCTAGCCGTGGCCGCCTCGAGACGGACCCGGAGGAGGCACCATGTTCCGCCCTGGCGAATGCGGGTTCTGCTCCGAGACGGGTCATTTCCTCCGCGAATGTAACGTCGCAGCAGACTACATCTGATCCGGAAAATGCTTCCGAAACGCGGATAATAGGCTCATCCTCCCAAATGGTCGCTTCTTACCTAGGAACTCACCGGGACGGAACCTTGCCGAGAAATTCGACAGGTGGTTCCAGGAGAACTCGGCGCCCCCGGCGGCAGCACAGCCGCAACCTCCGCCACCAGCTCAGGCTCAAATCTTCGAAAGAGACCAGCCTCCTCATGCGGTGGCAGCGATGTCATACACGAGCTGCGAACCAGTCCAGACGATGGGCTTCGGACAGACAGCCAACCCGGCCGCTGATTCTTAAGAGGATGAGGAAGGAAGAGTCTGGATCCAGGAAAGGCCGAAGAAGGCAGGACCAGTTCGATTCGCGACCCCAGCCGTGGATTCCTTCCAGGACGAGTACGGGAGTGTCTGGGTTCAGGAGAGGCCCAAGAAAGGGAAACCGGAAGTGGTCATCCAGAAGAAGGGACCTCCTCGTGGTGTGCAGAAAATCGCGGACGAACCCCAACGACAGCAGGAGGAGCCAAAGAAGGCGGCGAAACCACCGCCACCTCCAGGAGACGCTCGGTCTCATCCGCCCCAGCCGCCGGCCTTTAAATACCAGGCGCCGGTGGAGAATCCGGTGCTCGTCAAAAGGGTGCTCGAAAGGGCTCTAGCGGCTGAAGTCACCATAACCAACGAGGAGTTGTGTGCTCTCGCACCTGAGATCCGAAAATGGTACCGCGACAACACAGCCACCAAACATATTCCCACGGTTGAAACTGGGACCTACACAGAAAGGGAGGCTCTCGTCATGAATTACGGTGTAGGCAGGACAAGGAGCATGCTCCTCACGGCGTCACCTATCGACTCGCTTCGCGTCCTTGACTTCTTCGTGAACGACGCCCGTTCCGTAACATGCACCCTCGACCAGGGGTCGGAAATCGTGGCCATGAATCGAGACGTATGGCAGGACTTGGGGGTAGCCCTCTCACCAAATAAAGTCCTTACAATGGAATTGGCGGACTCTGGACATTCGACAACGGCCGGAGTCGTCGGGAACCTGAAATTCTCGGTGGGAGAGATAGACATTCTCCTCCAGGTCCACGTTGTGGACGGTGCTCCATTCGACGTCCTAATGGGGAGACCATTCTTCCGGTTTACGGAGTGTCATACCAAGGACCGAGCCGATGGGTCGCAGGAGCTCACGCTCACTTGCCCGAACACTGGGAAGGTCTTATCGGTCCCCACTCGGATGAAACCTCCGCGGAACCCCCAGCTGGTACAGTAAATACTTTTCAAAAATCCATGGGAGTTAGTGTCACGGGGTTTTGCAAAAGCCCCCACTAACTCATGGATATCCCCAAATGGGCTGTCCGGGCCTGATCCTTCTCTGCCATCCAGAGGCCATCATCCCAGCTGTTCTCGGCTTGGCCTGGCACCTTCCGAATATTCCAGGCATGCCAAAAATAATAAATTGTCCATTAAAATGGGCAAAACTGATGGCTGCCTGTATTGGGGTAGGATTGATGGGCCCCGGCCATTGCCTTAACATTGATGGGTGTTCGTATTCGGGTTTACAGCTGCTCTACCATTGATGGCTGCCCGTACTGGGGCTGCAATTGATGGAATGCTACAAAAAAGCGCCGCGTTTTGGAAATGTTTTGCATTTTGTGGGCCAACAAGGCTACTGATTGGAAAATGGTATAGGTGACTCTTGTAGCCCTCAATGAGCTCTACAATCTGAGCATAACTTTCCCTTTTTGGACACTAACCCATTTCGCCCAAAAAGGAAATTCCTAGTATTAGCTCTTCCCTGGTGCATAGTTCAACTGTTTTGGATGATCTAACCATATAGGGATGCTATTCTAGGTTATTTGAAGCTGACCAGACCAAATCAGAGCCCATTATAGTGCAATAATAGGGTGCAAATAGCGAATTTGATCAATTGTGTTCCTGGCCATGATGGATACAGCAATATAAATACCTCCTAACTGTATTAATTTGTTCTCCTAGGCTTTGAAGGTGACTGGGCCAAATCGGAGCCCATTATAGTGCAATAATAGAGTGAAAATAGCGAACTTTCCCTTTTTGGACACTAACACCTTGCACCCAAAAAAGGAAATTCCTCACATCAGCCCTTCCCTGGCTCATAATTCAACCGTTTTGGATGATCTAACCATATAGGGATGTTGTTCCAAGTATTGTGAAGCTGACTAGAGCACAGTGGAGCTCATTACAGTGCAATGATAGGGTGAAAATAGCGAATTTGATTGATTGTGTTCCTGGCCATAATATCTTGGGGATATAGCGATATAGATACCTCCTGACTGTATTACTTTGTTCCCCTAGAGTATAAAAGCACCCTGCAAGCAATAAACTATGTGATGATCATTAAGAACATCGCATTTTGGCCATACAAGGAAATTCCATTTTCGCTCTATTCTGGCTCTCCCCAGGGTGTAGGATATCCCCACACGCATGTTTTAAACTTATCTGATGTATATATCTTGGAAATGTGGACAGCTGACACCAAGGTCACCCCATACCCCATGATTTGAGGTGATCATGTGCTATAGTGCTGTTCACCCCATTCAGCATGCTACAGGGTCATAGGGATCCTTCTGAGCAATTCAAACAGATATTCCAGGCCATATGAAGAGTTCCCAGTCAAAAAGCAGGTTAATATGGGATCATAAACTCGAAATATGTCAGATGACATTTCTTGGTTGTTTTATGAATAGGGCACCAAGGAGACCAGTGAGTGCGAAATAGACACTGAGAATGGGAAGGGAGAGTGTAAGTGACTCAGAATGTGCTTTATTTGAAGTGTTTTGGTCGAGTTTCGGCTGAATACTGTTGCTGAGCATATAGGTTGGAGTACAACTTTGGTTCCATATACTGCCCATGGTTCAAAACACCATCTGGCCAGAATTTCACCAAAACACTTCAAATAAAGCTCAATCTGAGTCAGCTATACTGTCTCTTCCCATTCTCAGTGTCTATTTCGCACTCACTGGTCTCCTTGGTGCCCTATTCATGAAACAACCAAGAAATGTCATCTGACATATTTCGAGTTTATGATCCCATATTAACCTGCTTTTTGGCTGGGAACTCTTCATATGGCCTGGAATATCTGTTTGAATTGCTCAGAAGGATCCCTATAACCCTGTGGCATGCTGAATGGGGTGAACAGCACTATAGCACATGATCACCTCAAATCATGGGGTATGGGGTGACCTTGGTGTCAGCTGTCCACATTTCCAAGATATATACATCAGCTAAGTCCAAAACATGTGTGTTGGGATATCTCACACCCTGGGGAGGGCCAGAATAGGGCGAAAATGGAATTTCCCTGAATGGCCAAAATGCGATGTTCTTAATGATCATCACATAATTTATTGCTTGCAGGGTGCTTTATAGCCTAGGGGAACAAAGAAATACAGTCAAAAGGTATCTACATTGCTGTATCCCCAAGATATTAGGGCCAGGAACACAATCTACCAAATTCGCTATTTTCACCATATTATTGCAATGTAATGGGCTCCACTGTGCTCTAGTCAGCTTCAAAGAGGTCAGAATACCATCCCTATACGGTTAGATCATCCAAAACGGTTGAATTCTGACCCAGGGAAGGGCTGATATAGGAAATTTCCTTTTTTGGGTGCAATGTGTTAGTGTCCAAAAAGGGAAAGTTCGCTATTTTCAGTCTATTATTGCACTATCATGAGTTGCAATTTGTCCCAGTGACCTTCAATGCCTAGGGAAGCAAATTAATACACTCAGAAGGTATTTATATTACTGCATCCCCAAGATATCATGGCCAGGAATACAATTTACCAAATTCGCTATTTTCACCATATTGGTACACTATAATTGATTACAATTTGACCCAGTCACCTTCAAAACCTAGGATAACAAATCAATACAGTCAGGAGGTATATATATTGCTACATTGCCAGGATATCATGGCCAGGAATACAATTTATCAAATTCGCTATTTGCACCCTATCATTGCACCATAATGGGCTCTAATTTGGCCTGGTCAGCTTCAAGTAACCTAGAATAACATCCCTATATGGTTAGATCATCCAAAACAGTTGAACTATGCACCAGGGAAGAGCTAATACTAGGAATTTCCTTTTTGGGCGAAATGGGTTAGTGTCCAAAAAGGGAAAGTTATGCTCAGATTGTAGAGCTCATTGAGGGCTACAAGAGTCACCTATACCATTTTCCAATCAGGAGCCTTGTTGGCCTACAAAATGCAAAACATTTCCAAAACGTGGCGCTTTTTTGTAGCATTCCATCAATTGCAGCCCCAGTACGGGCAGCCATCAATGGTAGAGCAGCTGTAAACCCGAATACGAACACCCATCAATGTTAAGGCAATGGCCGGGGCCCATCAATCCTACCCCAATACAGGCAGCCATCAGTTTTACCCATTTTAATGGACAATTTATTATTTTTGGCATGCCTGGAATATTCGGAAGGTGCCAGGCCAAGCCGAGAACAGCCGGGATGATGGCCTCTGGATGGCAGAGAAGGATCAGGCCCGGACAGCCCATTTGGGGATATCCATGAGTTAGTGGGGGCTTTTGCAAAACCCCGTGACACTAATGTGTGGGGACTTTGCAAAGTGCTTACTGTATGTAGTGGAACCCCGATGCATTCGTCAAAACGAACCCGTTCTCGATAATAGAGATCGACGGGACGGATTTTGCTTGAGGGAGGGCGAAGAAGCGCCGCGCTCTCCGCCGGCAGTCGCGGTATCAACGAACTACTGGGAAATAAAGGACACGGACAAGGAACACGAAAACACCCCTGCGAAGGGCACGAACAAGAGCGAGACACCGGGTTTCTCGCTATCATGACTTACTTCCCCAATGGTATTATACACACCACCGGTCACGAACACCACAGATTGCAAGCCCATATTCATTTCCGATCAAACTATACAATGGGAAATATCCCCGCGATACCTGGCGTATTGCCTCGAACAAATGTACGACTATGATGAGACGATCCATGTCTGGCTCAAAACGGGAGCCGAAGGATCGCCAGAGAAGAAAAAGAAGAAGCCGAAGAAGAAATACAAACCAGTGGCGGATCGAGTCCACTCGGTGCCGGCGACACTGCCAGAGGAGTTCCGGATAGTTCGTCACTTTCCGTCGGATCCCTTGGAAGACATGCCCAAGCTGAACCCGAATCCGGGAGAGCTCTGAGCAGGAGAACGATACACTCTGGATCGGGCGCGCGAAATGGAAATAAACAAAGACGGATTTCTGCTTCCCGAAGAGGAGAAGCTTGTTCACGAAGTCATCCTGAACCACGAAATGGTGTTCGCATGGGACGAGAACGAAAGAGGGCATTTCCGAGAAGACTACTTCGAACCGGTAAAAATCCCGGTGCTCGCCCACACTCCTTGGCAGGAGCGGAACATACCGATACCTCCAGGGATCCGGGACGAGGTTGTGGAGATAATCCGTGGGAAAATGAAGACAGGGGTCTACGAACCATCGAGCTCGTCCTATCGAACGAACTGGTTCGTGGTGCCGAAATCCAACGGTTCGCTGCGACTCGTCCACAATCTCCAGCCGCTAAACGGGGGTAGTCATAAAAGACGCAGGATGCCCACCAATCGTTGAGGTTTACGCCGAATCGTTCGGAGGGAGAGCGGTGTATGGGATGTTCGACCTTTTCGTCGGATTTGATCATCGACTCCTGGATATCGCGTCGCGGGACTACACCACGTTCCAAGGACCTTTCGGGATGCTTCATCTCACCCAGCTGCCGCAAGGGTATACGAACTCGGTTCAGATCCAACAAGGAGATGTGGATTTCATCCTCCAGGACGAGATCCCGAAATATACGCAGCCGTTCGTGGACGACACACCCGTGAAAGGACCGGAGACGTTCTATCTCCTGCCTGATGGCTCCTACGAAACCATCCCCGAAAATAAGGGAATACGACGGTTCATCTGGGAACACATGGAGACAATAAACCGAATCCTACAACACATCCGGCATGCTGGAGGAACCTTCAATGCGAAGAAATCCTTCTTCGCAGTCCCTAGGATAAAGGTCGTCGGACATGTTTGCAGCTACGAAGGCAGGACTCCGGACGAGAGCAAGGTCCAGAAGATCCGCGACTGGCCTCCATGCGAAGACCTGACGGACATCAGGGCCTTCCTAGGGACGCTCGGTCTCATGCGGATTTTCATGAAGGATTTTGCCGACATTTCCATCCCGCTTACCAGGCTGCTACGGAAAGACGCCCCGTTCCAGTTCCTTGAAGAAGAGATAGCGGCGTAAGAAACGCTGAAACTCCTTCTCATAAATTCCCCAGCACTGCGACAAATCGACTACACATCCGGAAGGCAGTGCATCATGGACGTCGACTCCTCCTTTAGAGGAGCTGGATACGTACTGCTCCAGCTAGGAGAAGACGGGAAAGAATACCCCTCGAGATTCGGGTCGACTACGTGGAACGAAAGAGAATCACGCTACTCCCAAGCGAAACTCGAGCTATACGGCTTGTTCAGGGCACTGAAAGCGTACCGGATGTACCTTGTGAGGATAAAGAAACTACTGGTCCGGGTCAACGCCAAGTACATAAGGGAATGTAACAACCCCGATATCCAGCCCAACGCAACAATCAATCGCTGGATAGCCGCTATTCTCCTGTTCGATTTCGAGCTTGAACACACTCCGGGAAAGCGACATGCGGTACCGGACGGGTTGTCTCGACGAAAACCGGCTCCCAAAGACCCAGAAGAGGACGATGATGTCGAGGAATGGATCGACCGTGCGTGCGGATTCGCGGTTCACATCATGAACTGGCAGAGAACGCCACGAACCTCCCTTCTCGAGATGATCCCGGCGGCACGGATAAAAATAGCTGGAATTCTGGTTAGCCGGATGGTCGAGACGAATCATCTCCGGGTCGAAGAAGCGAAGCACCAGCCGCCGGTTAGCGTCTTCGTTAACATGATCAACGATCAGATCTACGAGATCCCCAGAAGCGACAAACAGGACAAGCAAGACGCCGAGTTGGACCGGATCCGAGCGTTCCTTGGCGACAAGGTTCGACCGGACGATCTGTCTCAGACCGAATTTGAACAATTCGTTCGGAAGGCCTGCCAGTACTTCATAATGGAGGACGCATTGTGGAGAAGGAACCCCCCAGAACGAATACCAGCTAGTCCTCCCGCGAGAAAAACGTGCTGCTATCCTAAAACAGGTTCATGACGAACTCGGCCACAAGGGATTCTACATTTGTAGACGAAGGCTCCTCGACCGATTTTGGTGGCCATTTTTGGACAAGGATCTGAAATGGTATCTCAAAACATGCCACGAGTGCCAGCTCCGCCTTTCATGGAAGTTCAACATACCTCCGACAGTTGCGGTTCCCTTGCCGTTGTTTCATAAATTCCACGCAGATACCATGCTTCTCCCCTCCTCCAACGGCTACCGATATCTCGCGCAGGGACGCTGCTCCATTTCCGGATGGCCAGAGTGGAGGATGTTCACAAACGAAACGGCGGCAGCGCTCGGGAACTTTGTGTTCGAAGAAGTCTTGTGCCGTTGGGGCGCCGTTGTGGAAATCGTTACGGACAACGGGTCCGGTTGGGTTAAAGCGATCGAATGGCTCTCCAAGAGATACAGGATTAACCATATAAAGGTTTCCAGATACAATTCCCGAGCCAACAGCATCGTCGAGCGTCGCCACTACGACGTTCGCGAGGCGATTTCCAAGGCGTGCGAAGGAGACCTCCAACTCTGGACCGAGCACGTGTTTTACGTGTTCTGGGCGGAAAGAGTCTCCATCCAGAAATCCACCGGATATTCCCCTTACTATCTCGCACACGGAGTAGAGCCGCTATTCCCCTTCGACATCGCAGAAGCGACCTACATGACCCGGGTCACTGGAGAACGGCTCTCCACAGAGGAACTAGTGGCGATGCGGGCGAAACAACTCATGAAGCGACCCGAGGAGCTAGCTGAGCTCAAAAGCAAAGTGTATGAAGCCCGTGTTAGAGGAATTCGCCAATGGGAAAAGGACAACGGGAAGAAGATAGAGGACTTCGACTTCAAACCCGGTTCCCTAGTCCTCCTCTGAAACTCAGCTATCGAGAACGAGTGGTCTCGGAAAGCGAAACCGCGCTACTCCGGACCGATGGTCGTTGTGGAACGAAAATCGGACAGCTCTTACATCATCGCGGAGCTGGATGGCGCAGCTCGAAAACACCGACGGCAGCCTTCCGCCTGATACCTTACCATGCGCGCTCGAAGATCCAGATACCGGTCACTAAATTTATCGAGCAGAAACCTCCCCGCCAGAGGAAAGAAAAGGAACCGAAGTGGGGAGACAACGGACCTCGCGACTTTGAAGGACACTCTGAACCACTCCCAGGAAATTAGAAAGGAGACGAAAAGAAGCAACGGACTTCCCTTTCCTTACAAGACATGTAATCCGACTTGATCTCTCTCAAATACTATCTATTTTTGACAAGAGATCCGAAAGCCCACGAGAATTACGACAAGAGACGACCTGTCTCCCGCTCCGAAAACGACGCCCGATTCGCGCAACTCAAGCATACCACCGTCGCTACGCATATCGGGAACCGAAAAACCACGACTGCAAGCATCGACTTAACGTATCAATAAACCTCAAATCATCGGCCCGAACCCGGGATCGCGATTGTCTCTAAACCACCTTCCTATTTAGGAAGTCCAGCCGTTTAAACGAACTCTCGAAAACCTCACGAATCACAAAGAATACGGCAAAAATTAATTTTGATTTATTCAGCCCTTAAGGGGCGACTACATGAATTCTGGCCCTCGAAGGGGCGGACACAGCGGCATACGGAAAACAAATACAAGCGGACTACGACATGCGAACGGCGCGAAAGTCCAGGGAATGGGAAGGAAAGGAAAGGAGCGCGCGACGGAACAACGAAACGGTGAAGATACGAAGAAGTCCAGGCCTCAGCACGGCCGATGATAAACGAAACTGGGCGGGTTTTTGCGAAATCCTCCTCGACCCAGCCGCCACTGGGGAGTTCGGAAGCACTGTGCAACGAAATAATTTGAGGGACGGCTCCCTCGGACATAGTATCCAGCAGTTTGTTTTTTTTCGAAGGGGCGCCCTTCGCCCCTACTCCATATCGACATCCTCGACCCCCGCCCCCGCCGATGAACCCGCGTCTGCGCCACCCGACTCCCTCGATCCACCTGACGCGCCATTCGCGTTGTTCGCGTTTCCGGTATCCAGCTCTCCGAAGGAACCTTCGTTCCCTGCATCGACAGACGCCGCGCGATCCGAGCGGGAAGCCTGCGCGATATGCGTATGGATGACGATCCGGGGGGGAAGCGAAATCCCACGCGTATCCACTCTTTGTACCACCAACGGGGTGAGAGGCGTCATGTCCAGCGCGGAGAGGCGGCCGATCGACGAACCAACGAGGATGGACCCACTAGCTTGTGGAGTAGGTGTGTCGTGTCGAACGATGCAGCAGCATACCGAGGATCGCCGAAGGTTCCCACGCTCCCGACGCTGGCGAACGACGTGTGCGAGAAATTGGACGGCGTGCTCGGGACCGCCGTGAACGCAGCGGAAGATGGAGGCGTCATGTCGCGCAATTCCTCGTCGATGGGAGAAAGGCTACCGTGGCCCCTTGCGGACCTTGCCGCTGGATCTGGGACGTCAGAATTTGGGTACGAGTCCGCGTTAAGAAGATACGTACGGGCCAAGGCGCTTTCTCGCAAGCGGAGTCGTCCTCACCAGCAGAGTCGTCCCCGCGAGTCGAATCGCCCTCCGACGCGTTGAAACCTCCCGCGACAAGGGGGCCGGTGACCCTTCCATCGGCGTGTCGATAGGCGAGACCCCCCGGATACTTCTCCTCCAAACAGGCACGCGCCTCGCCACCGAAGTGGTACGTCGACAGGAAATGGGACAATTCAGACTCGGACGGCAGGATCGGCGGGTGCAGCGGAGGTGGTCGGGCATCTCCACTGGCGACAAACCCCGCCAGGTCTAGCGGGCGGTCGCCTGCCTCAAAGCCCTCCGGGAGCTCGACTCGGCGGTCGGGGAGGAAGGCTTGCAAGACACGCTGCCCAAACGAGCCTCCCATGTCCCGATGACAGACCTGGTATTGGGGCACCCGGGCATTTATTCAAATCTGCTCGAGTTGCAACATACTATAATGTACTTCACTACATTACGACGTCATCTCACAAGGGCTAATGCTGGCCTGAGCAGTTAGCTAAGAGGGATATAATGTGTCTCGAACCATTAGAAGGGCGCTGGACAACAATCCTGGTAAAGGGTTGGAGTGGGAAGTCGCTAATGGAGCAATCACGGAAAGTGCCTTACCATCCTGGAAACGGATTGGGGCTACTGCACATCCCTGACTAAGGGCGTATTACGAGGGAACATCCTTCTGAACCAGAGGGATCATTGTTGGGCATCATCTGACGTCTCCAGAACTGCCAAGAGAGGACTGGACTTGGTCGATCTACCAATTGACTAAGAAACTGTACTCGGGTACTAGGAAGCGGCGGCTATCACGATTTTCAGACAAATCACTTAAGCGGTTCAAGGCGGAACCATTTGAGTGTACGGTTACCAAGGAGGGTAGCGGAGTGCTGATGAGGAGGTCAGCTAAAAGTTGACATATCAACAATATTCCATCACGATCGTTCTAAGCGATGTAGATCTTGACTCATCGCTAAGCTCGGCTCGTTGATGTTTCTTATAAATCTCTCTCAATTTTACTAATCGCTTGATATCTGACAGGAGTTCATCGGCTAGCTGCCATACCACTAGTCATATACCCTGAACCCTATTGCTTGTTTGTATCAGTCTCGTTTATATTTAGAATCCTGTAACGTATTTAAGTGGATGGTTATGGGAGGAACACCAGTGAATCTCACCCCACCTGTTGGACGCGAAGTTACTAGACTTCACGCTTAACCGGTAGAGTAGTCATTCATTCGGAGACACCCAGAAGCTATACCAAGTTTCGTTTGTTTTCCCTGTTTGAATATTATCTGTGTTGGATTTGGATCTTTATAAACGACGCGTGAACATATTGGATAAACGGAACGGACGCGTGGAATATAAGGAAACGGATCAGACTTGACAATTGGTTGTAATCTCGCAAGGATTAGCAATCGCGGATACTATTTGGAAACGGAATTCATAAGAATCACTTGCTTTACGCATCGGAGTATTATCTCCAAACCTAGACCCACATCATACAAAACCGTTGAACATAAAATCTCGTCTGTCTATCGCGATTGCGCCTAGAACGGATTCGAGCAAGTTTATCTATACGACTTGTAGACCTGTAAAGTCTTGCTTCTCAAAGAGAACTAAAGTTCAAATTGCCACAATCTATACTGGATTGGAACCCCGAACTTGCACGAGGACTATAGTGTTTGAGTTGTTGTAGTTGCATTATCGAACCGCGTATTCATTTACAAGGTTTGTGTTGTGGTTATTTCACCGCCAGCCCCATAGTCAGCGTTTCACCGAGCCCCCACGGAAATACGCTCGATAATGTCTTCAAGAATGTGTGTCATGTACGTCGCTGCGTCGGTCGGGTCCTGGACGACGGGAAGTGGGAGCTGATGCGTGCGGTCGCCGTATTGCGCGCCTCGGAAGGGAACGAAGGACCGTTCGAGGAACTGCTCGCGTCTGGCTCCCGGGCGAACGAGAACATCGACACGACGCTCCAAAGGCGCCCCAACCGCCGCCGGATCCGCGTGAGGAGCACGTCCCTCCCGAAGCCTCGCGTCTTGACGGAAGAGTATGACGCGAGACATAACTCGAGCGGCGACGTCGACCCCGGTGAGCGGAGTAAGGGACGACAGGATCGCGTCGATGTACATGTCGACGAGCTCGGCGTTCATGGTGGAAATAACGTGGTCTGCGAAGAAACCCGAGAGCGGAGTCAAAATCAAAGCTATGTGGGACATGGGCTGCTTACCGGTGAGCGTAAAGTCGAATCCGGAGGCCCACACGACGCAGGTCCGGTTTTTCATGCGGCACCGCTGGCAACTCGTAACGAGTGGCGCCCCCGAAAGGACGAGGCGAACGCAGGCGGCCCCGTTGTCGTGGCATTCCTTGCATCCCTGGTAGACGAAACAAAGGATAAGCTATCTTGCTCGGGAACGACCAACTTAGAAATCATACCTTTGCGCGAGAAGTTACTGCCCAGGAGGGCATTTGCGAGGCAAGCACGCCGTAGGGAGCGAGACGCGCGAGGAAACGCGGATTTACGGGGTCGAGTTCCCAGCCGTGGGAGACGACGGCTTTTGTCCCATTCGCGTTGAGGACCAGGTCTTGCTGGAACAGTCGCTGGGTGAAGGGGTTATGCGCCTCGTGCCAGGCGTCGACATCGAACTTAGGGGTCTCCTGCTGAGATGAAGACGGCTCCCCTCCGGCGAACGACGAACTCCCATCGGCCGTGCTACGTTCCGCAGCGGACGACCCTGCACCCAGGAAAGACCCCGCGCTCGACGGCTCGGGTTTGGCAGAGAGGGCGGCGCCAGGAGCGATACGCGATGCGTTCGTGACGGAGCCTTCCCGAAACTCGCGATCCGACGTCGAGCTGGTCGCCTTCATCTTTCCCTTGCCCGGAGGACCTACCCGCGTAACCTCCAATGGCCGATCCTCGCCAGAATCTGCGTCACCCTCTGATAGCGCCGCGATTGGCGGTAGCTCGGTGTCGTCGATTTCCGCGTGGCCTCGTTTGGAAGGGACTGCGATCAAGGGCACCGGCTCCCCCGAAGCAGCGGCGACACGCGACGAAACTCCCCGACCGCTGCCAGACCGAGGCAACGCCCGCCTCGCGAGGAAGTACGCGTACTCCCCGATGGTGTTCGCTTGGCGCTTGATGCGGTCGATAATTCGCTTGCGGTCTGCCTGGTAGGATGCGATACTTTCGACTTGTCGAGCGCGGACGATTGGGAGATTGCGGCGGTACTCGGTGGCCCGGGATTCCCATGTCTTAAGGGCGGCAATGTTCTCCGCTTCGAGCTGTCGAAACCGCGCCATTTCTTTCGCGTTGTGCTGCGCCCGAAGTTTCGTATTCCTATCTGACACCGCCTGATACTCCGCAAAAGTCAAGGATTCGTTGCCGGCTTCTGGGAGTCTCAGCGGGGTGGCAACGAATTGCTTGCGCTTCGGCCTGGGCTCGGTATATTCGTAAAAGGGGTCGTTTTGGTCAGCAGGAAGTTCAGGCGGAGGAAGAGCAGCGGGAAATCTGTGAAGAAAAACGAGCAGCCGGACGCGCATCCTGTTGTACACGTGGCAGTACCTAGCCACAGAGCAGTCGCCTTCCGCAAGCTTCTGCAGCCATTTCCCGGTCGCCGAAATATGATGCGCGGGGTTGTCGAAAACTTCGGGCAGCGAGTCCTCGAGGCGGCTTTTCACGAGGCAAGGGTCCTTGAACGTCTCCATGATATCGACGTCCGACACAGGCTCGTACGGCAGGTACCGCGGCGGGCGATGACTCAAAGGGTCACTCCGGATAACGAAGTCAGGGACGTGGGCGGGAATTGCCCAGTCCGGAAGAGGGCGCTCCTGGAGGTCCAGAACGATGGAGTTGTCGGGCGTCGGGGGACGCGACGACGCTGTTGCTTCGGGTGACTGCGCGCGACACCCAGGCTTCGACGACTTGGTGGGCGACACTTTCCCACGAGACGAGGACGACGCGGACGGACGAGGATTGCGGGGCGGCGTTGAATCTTCGTCCACGTCCATCTCACCAACAGCGGGAGGAATTGGAAGGGATGAGGGGAACTCGTCGTCCGAGTCGGGGGACGTGGTCTTCTCCTCGGGCACGAATTCCGATCCAGTGGCATTGTCGCTGTCCGTATTGTCCCTACCGCGGGCAACGTTAGCCCGGTCGTGGAATTGGGCGTCATCGCCGACCCCGGTGGACTTACGCGTGGCGATGGTTCCTCGACGACGTACGTTGACGAGAACGCGACACTGAGCTTGGTGCTGGGTCCGACTCGAGCGACTGTTCCGAGTGGCGAGCGTGGGATCGAGTCTTGGCGGGCATCGCAGAAGAAAAAGAAAGAGAGTCAGACGAAGGTGGGTGAATGAAGGAAGGAAGAGAAAGGCGACGTGGCAAACCGCAGCCAGCGTCTGGGAAACAAGTCGTGACCGGAAAAGAAACCATAATTCATGGAAGGAAGCAAAAACAGTTCAATGGACGAACCTAAAACCGGAATCATTTTGATGCGCTTCCTCGAAACGAAAATAGGCCAACCTTAATGGAATGAGGCAAGACGTCATGCGGCCAGACTATAACAATGCGTATCAGACACGTTGAGGACTCGAGAAATGGGAGGAGGAAGGCCGCAGACGCGTCAATCAAGATTGGCGCTCCAACCAGTTACGCCACCAATATATGGGCGTAGGAAGTCACGTGACTTTCCCGAAAAGGAAAGCCGGTGGAGACGATCCTTCTCGCCCGCTAGGACCCACAACCAGATCATCTTATCGACATCCGAAGGGGAAATAAAATCGGACCGAAAGGAGAACGCCGGTACAGACGACTGATACAACGATCAAACCTGGGCGCGACCAGGATCTACGGAATATATGCGGACAATATTGATCGTATCCGCCCTAAAGGCACAGCAGCACTTCGGTTATAGGATATAGGAAGCCCGGCCGGCTCAGGAATTTCGACGACAACACAAAGGAACAATCACTTGGCAAAGGAAAATAGCACTCCGGAGGGCAAAAGCTGGTTTTTCAGCCCAGGATGGATGAGACTGATCATCTCCCCGACCAAATTATGCAGCTTTGAGAGCCCACGAATGGGTACGGTATGCGAAAGAAGGTAAAGGAGACGGATATATTCAACGGAATTTAAGAAAGACACGAAAACAAGACGCGCCCCACGTGCAACCAAAACACGGTCAAACGAAGTAGTGATACGTGCCACTATGGAACTTCGAAACCCCGGCCGCGTCATCCTGGGGCCAGGATGGATTATCGGGTCGAAACTGGATGCCCCCTGTTGTTCCGCTCTAGAGAAACGTCTTGCGGCTGGGCCTCCACGGAGTAGAAATCGGGAATTAGCAGCTGCCCATGCTCGTCGAAGGCGGGGTAATCGAACATGGTTCGAAGGAGTGCCCGCGTCTCGCGAGCGCTTTCCACCAGAGGAATCAGGAGGTTGAGGTTCAGAACCCACGATTCCTGGTTGAATGGGTAGCCGACCGAGCGGCAAACTCTGTGCATTATTTCGAACATGGCTGTCGCCTCCCCCGGCAGACCGATAATGGGTGGATAGCGGATGCAGATGTTGTCCATGTACACCGAACGTACAGCGCAACGGGACGAGAGCAGTAATCTCTGCGGCCACAATCAGCTACCTTGGACAGCGACTAACATGAAATCACCAACGCAGTGGAGCAGAACGCGTCCCACCCAATATTTGATATGGTCGAGTTCCACCAACGAATACACGCCTTTCGCACCAATGAGGGTGAAATCGGGCGTCACCGCGGCATGCACGAAGTAAACCATAGGGCGCAGCCTAAACTTGAGGAAGGCCGCCCAGCCTTCGGATGGACGCCAACGGACAATTTCCAATGTCTTGTCCTCGAGCGACAATGCGTTTAGGAGGGGAAGGTATCGTGATATCGAGGACACATGCGGGCCGGGCGGACGAATAAGGAGTTGGCGGATCTGCATTTGTTGAAAGGCACCCCATGCCTCCACCTATATACCTCGGACGCGCCGCGGTCACGTGTGGACAATACCTCACGTCTCCGGTGGTTGGGACAGGAAATAACCGCTTCCCGAGTCATCTACGGAAGCACCATCTACAACAGCCTCCGCTATCTACGGACTCTCGTTCTCCTTGTCCGAATCCTCCTCTTCCTCCATTATTTCATCGGCAACTTCTGCGACTGGCGAAAGCACCGGTGTGTTCGGCCGCGTAGCGGTGTACTCTCGCGATGGATCGGGAAATTGGTACCGAGCCTCGTTCCCCAGTTTCGGATTGTATTGCAATAAGTGATCTCCAAATTGGTGCACCACGGTCCCTGGGTCTTCGGAGGAGAGACGAACGATTTGGCGGGGTTTTATGAACTTGTAAATCCCGTACCGCTCTAGGTCCGCCTCGGAAACATCGAAGTTCGGGAAATCAATGCCGAACCGGAGGTATTCCTCGTCCAAAACCATCGTGCGGAACAGGGTGTTCAGGTTGTCGAACATAAGGGCTCTGTCGAAAGGCGAAGTATCCCCATGGTACCCATACAGGTCCACAAATCGCTCCGCCATTCCGAATAACATTGTTCCTCCGGGAGGAACGAAATACCCGGCAGCGTTGGCATCGCCAAAGGAACCGTATTTCAGGCTCGCCTTCCCAAGAGCCACCATGTTTTTCAGCAGCACGCTGACGGCGTCACGGATGAGGCCAATGGTTTCCTCCGGTGTTTCTTCCTCTACGGCGATGCAAGTGGTATGATGAAGATCCTGCGCGAGATGGCGCGCGCGATGGATCCAGAGGACAATGAGTTCGGGACGACTAAGTCGCTGGGTCGGCCTTTGTCGCGCAGGCCTGGATAACGACAGCATGAAGGGGCACCACCAGCGTCTACCGAAAAGATAAAATTTTATGCGGGCTGCTGTAACAGCCCACCCTTTATATGGCCATGGATGCGGTTATCATACGGATACCGCCGGTCTCGCGCCCGTTGACAGGACGCCATCGAGCTGCCCGACAGCAACTTACGAACATAGGAACAACACACGCGGACTACGAACCTTAGGACAGAAGAACACCAAGCCCACATATGCAACCTCGTATTGAAGAAACCACCTTATGAGCATTTATCTCGAAAAGAAAAACCCCTATGCGCTTTATGGCCACACGAGACCACTCGTCTCCCCGACCCTCCTACACGAAATAGCGACTGCTCGGGTTCAGGCCATACCCCATGTCCGCATACGTCGCAGATTTCTCCAACGCCCGCCCGAAATTCTGTGTTTGCTCGATTCCGTCTTTGAGGAGAGCATTCTCGCACGCCCAGTTATTAATCAACTGCAGGGATTCAAGCGTAGAGATTCGCGGACGACTCCACGAGGGTACCTGCAGGAGGCTGGCGAAATCCGGTGTTAGTTGAATGTCTAACGCGGACGAGGGGCCTCGCGCTTTGTTGGCCAGATTCGCCGCAAGACTTATCCGAGAAAGGAACGACTCGCGCACGTCGGGAACGTAGCCATACGTTGGCTTCCCGAGAAAATAGTCGAACGTAATGGCCTGTGACAGGCACCAGTAAACCGATGGATCGAGCTTCATGGACTGCCCCGTGCGATGGGACACCTTGAACGATATCGCGTAGAGGAGGGCCTGATAATCCAGTCAGCCTGCGGCAACGAACGACTTCACAGCCAAACTGCACTCACGGCCCGCTCGAGGTACGCCACGACATATTTCTCCAGCTCGGCTATGCGTCCGAAAGGCATGTCGTCCGGGCCACAGACAGTGCTCGGAATGGCCGACCGAATAACGTGTGCGAAAGGGCGAAGGAAGCTCTGGACGTAGACCACCTCCCCTAGGGGCGATCCGCAATAATCATCGCGATTTACTTCCGCGGACTGGAAGTTTTCAAGCAGGACGAAGAGCAATGGCAGTATCACGACAGCCTGAGCCACCGTTCGGGGGGCGATGAATCCGTGACTCGACATCCTGGAAATAACAGCGAGAGGAGTACACAAACGGCGGTCTTGAGGAAATATTTTCGAGTACTTTCGCGTCCGCAGAAGCATCACTTTATACCACCGCCTTGCCCACTGACGATCCCCTCCTACGGATTCTCTCCCGATCCGTCTGCACCTTCGGATAAAGCCGCCATCTGCGCTGCCGCCTGCGCACATGCGTCGTCCTCACTAGCTGTACGGTCGGCCGCCCGCTGCCGGAGCCTTTCCGAATATTGGAAGAGAGAGGCCATCTTGCCCCTCAGAATGACCCGGCGTATCCGGACCTCGTCCCCGCTAAATCCATACAGCTGGTCTGCTCGCATTACCGACAGCAACCACGCCACGCGAGGGGTCGGAATCAAGAGGTCCTCCGCCAGTCGCTCGTGTCGGATCAGAAAATCTGATAACTTCCCCTGGAAACCAAGAGACAAGTCGTCTCGCCTGTCAGCGATTGGACAATGGCAACACGAGGCGGACCTCACCGCCAACTCTAAATAAACACGGGTCTTCTCTCGCATGAATCGACGCTCTTCGGCAGACTTCGTCTCCGGATTCCAGATCGCGTCCACGTGAATTATCAGGAACGCCTGATACATAGGTTCCAATATCTCCCGGCTGATATCCGCCATGAGAGGCCGATTGGAATGCTCGACGATCCGCGCCGCACTCGGAAAATCGAGGTTCATAAATTCGTCACGAACGCCGAACACTCGGGTACGGAAGGATGTAGCCATCGACAGACAGCGAGACGAAAGGGCAGGGTTTCTCCCTGCTGCTTTCGTTCTGGCGCTATTTATCTGTCTGGAACTTCGCACCAACTGTCTACGAACTACTCGGCTAACCCGATTGGGAACGGCAATCCGTCTCATCAAGCATCTCGACCCGAAACCGGATTCGGATCCCGTCCGATCATCGCCTAAACAGGAAATTTCGTCAGGCGAATGTGCGAGAACGAGGGTCTCCCTCCCTCCGGAAAATAGGCGAAACGTACTCACTTTAAGGGAGGAGTTCGGCCGGGATTACTTCCTCCAGTGGGACGTCGAGACGAAGCTCCTTTCCCCGATGAAACTCGGCGAAGTCGGTCGGACACCCGTCCTCCAGTGCCTGCTCGGACGCAGCCTGGTAGAGGTCCATTAGGATGGAATACCCGACACTGAGAGCCCTTCGATCCTCCCCGCGTCCGTCGATAGCACGGTCGAACGCAAGCAACATTAACATGAAGAGATCGGCGGTCTCCCTGGGCACCCGGTACTTCTGCATGGCAGCAGTAATCTGCACTGCGGGAACGTGGCGGGCGAGTTCCGGGATGCGCATATTCCCGCTGCGAGTAAGACGCGCACGCGAAAGAAACCTCTGCCCGAATTATGGTCAATATGATTATGCCGAAAATTTGAAGAAAACCATCGAAGAAAATCCAGCACTCACAGTAGTGCCGACGAGACGAAGAAGTATGAGCCGCAGCTCATCCTTCTCTTCGGATGGAATATCCGTACTGATTACTCGAGGGTCGGTGCCTTCCAGGGTGTATCGGTGGACTAGTAAAAGAGCCGGACGCAGCCTTTCACGGCAGAATTCCTCGAGACGGCCTGAAGGCTCCCAGGACAGGTTCTGAAATTCATCATCCGACAGGAGAAGACGCTCGAAATGGCGGCGGTACGCTGCGACGCTCTCGCGCGGCATGAAGGGATGGTTTCGAAGAGGGGAATGATGAGGAGATATTTGGTCTCCTCTTATGAAACCAGCGGAAGTATATCTCAATCACGCCCGATTCAGGTCCATGCGACCCTCCTTTCTTCCCCTCGACAACGACCGGTGCCTCCCGCCGATTCCTCGCTCCTACCAGGCTGCTCTCCTCGCAATTCCGGTTCAGGAGACACCCGTTATGTGGAACACAGAAATTTTTTAATTGCCCCTCTACTCGACTACGATAATTCCTCTTCACTCTTCGCTCGAAGGCGGCGGTGTAACCAGCTCCGGCAGCAAACTATGGGACGAGTCGCTCCTTGCCCTCTCTTCTTCTTTGACGAAGAAATCGACATCGATTGCCCCAGGCATCCCCTCTCCACTGATCTGCGACGCCAATACATGCACGCTGCGACGAGTAGGCCCTCGTTTGAGGAGGCGATGGACGACGTTTACCGTAGCGGCGAGACCAGCTGCCTTAGCCGCCGCATCTGCTTCATCCAACAGGTTTCGCACTGTCAGCTTCGGTGCCTTCTCGCACGGATGTGCAGCAGTGCTATGGTCGTCGCAGAAAACACAGACCCCGGTGGCCGGCGCCTCCATGCCACGCTCTCGCCATTGTGTGATGGCCTCGTTATACTCGAATGAATCCGCTAGGCTATCATCGACAGGGATGGGGAGGAAGCTCGTTGGGCGGCTGCGATAGGCGAAATTATTGGACACCCAATGGCTAGGGTCATACTCCGGATAGTCGAGAAAGACCGCCTCGCCGGCCTTCATCTTCTCGCAGAATGTGGATAACGCGCCATTAAGGAAGAACATCGTCTGTGATTGCGCCACCGCGCCCTCCGATTCCGCCGAGACGGGAGATCTGTCGGCCTTCGAAGGACTGTTCGTCTCGGTGTCGAAGCCAATGACAACGAGAATCACCTGCATCACATGGAACATCCACGCCGCCTCAGAAGGGATTGCGGGCACGGTGTACGACACTTGGAGCTCGTTTTGTCATATCTTGGCGGCGAACATCTGCTTTACGAGTCAGACCCCGCTGCACGCCACCGCTCCGATACTCACTACATGGCGAACTAGTTCGCGGACACAACAGCGGAGTTCCTCCCTCTGAGGCGTCGTCAGAAACCGGACGGTGTTGGCGACATACGCGTCCGTGAATATTTGCGGGATCAGCAGGAACACCTTCAGTCGAATATTGTTGAGGAGGAAGTCGGCGAGACCACCATCGGGGATGAAGAATCGACTCGACGGCCAGGGAAACGTTCGTAGCAGTGAAACGACGGGATGCGGCGCAGTCCATATCGAAGGAGGCTTGGTTAACAAGGAGCGCCTGCAGCACTCTTTTATAACATCGACCCCGCCGGTCGATATTAAAACTATGTGGGAGGTATGAGGTCTCCGAGCGTGCTACGCCTCGTCGCCTCATGGCCCCTGCGAACCATCTGCACGAGTAATGGGACGAGCCCGGACGTACGCGATGGATCTTCCTAAACGGGATTCCACGTTACCGGAAGCAGCTTCCGAGCGAGACCACCGCTCTCCCCACATCCGCATCGTCTCCCCCGCCAATTTGGGCTCGCTCCTGCACCATCGTCACACGGATACGACCCGTACACCACGACCCACGTGGGTTCTCGACGCCTACGACGCGACCTTCTGCATCCAACGTCCAACGAACTGGCGCTCCTCGTACCGCACGGACTGCGCTCGTTGCTACTCGGCGTCCACCAACAGGATACGACCAGTCCCCTGGCGCGTGGACGACCTTCCCTCGTTTCCGTTCCCGGATGCTCTCCCACACCGGACGGACCTACCGCGTGCCTGACGCCGACCCATCGGACGAGGTAGAGGATATCCCGGCACAGCCCTTTCCCCACTTCACACAACGCATCGACTAGCCGAGAGGAGACCATCCGTCTCTCCCCCTTCCTGAGCACTCGAGCACCCACCAACGCAACTACCAGCCGTTCCTGGAGCTCCAGACGTATTCCGAGGTCGTTTGGCCTCACCGCGCCTCGCACGGATCCAGAGACGATTGATCTCCTCAGCAGAGGCGTCCGTTCTCCTGCCATACATGCACCCCGAAACGCCTCATGACGTCCCCTGCCCCCTGGAAACACCTGTGACCCGCATGGCACCTCTGGAAACGTGGGAAGTCGTCGAGGAGGTATAAAAGGGAGCGCATTTAGTAGGAGTAGTCAGTACCTTCTGGCCAGCAGAAGTAGCTTCGGGGGCGTTTTCCCCCCCACTTTCTGTACCCCTCTCACTCAATCCAAAGGGGTACTCCCAGCCTTCCCCAACCTCGTACCTCTCGTGCACCCTCCTCCTCGCCCACTGCTGGAGGCAGGCCACATATCTTACATTCGCTCGTTCATCGGCGTCTCACCTCTCACACCTCCGTCAGCAGGGTCCCTCCTCACCGGACCCGGTGTCACCATCCCAGGCTTCCTCGATTAGGATCACCGTCCTCGCGAGCTTCGCTCTGTAGAAAACAGGCCCGGAGAGAAGCCATCACATACAAATCACCGTCCATAGCCAACGAGACCAACCGTCTCGCCGTCGACTGAACGATGTCGGTGTCATCGTCTGTGCGACACACATCGCATCTCCAGCGCTGGTTCTAAGGGGAAGAGCGCACGAAGGAAAGCAGACAGGGCAACGCATTTAGGGTTCCAGTACTATCGTACGGGGAACCAGGTTTAGGTATTCACGCCTTCTTTACCGTTTCCACTGACAACAGGTCCGCCACACACGCCCACACCAAGGAGACGAACGGTCTCCACGATCCACCATTCACACACACACACACACCCATCGCTCATACAAGGCTGATTCGCGCACCGACCTTCCGCTCTATCATTCGACTATACCTTCCCCTCTAGAGGACGAACATAGTCAAATTCGAATCACATATCTTTCGATACTGACACCGCGGTCCTTATCACAGCGCATAGTTTATTACCCTTCAGATTCCAGACTCGCCGCTCGCACCGTCTGTTGGTGCACTCGCAGCTCCACTCTCCTGTGTCTCGCTTCCTAGGTGCTAGCACCTTGACTGTTTAGGCTTATGGTTATTTCCCCGTGGTTTATGCCTTCAGACTGTACTAGCGCGTCAGACTAGTCGTATCTGATGCTACAACGGCAGCTTGGGCTCACTCCAGTTCTCCTTTATATCACCTAGCCAGAGTCCTGAGTGCTGGTAATAACACATCAGAAGTGCTAGCGCTTTCCCGTTGTATAAATACTGGTCCTAGGAAATCGCAAAATAGCACTAGATGCTGCGCGCTCTTGTTACGGCGTTTCAACGGAACTGTATCCTGAGATGTGCTCAACTCTCCAAAGAAATCCGAGTAGCAGCAACACAAAAATTGTGTGGCTGGAAGGAAAACCCTGCAGCACCTAGAGAGGGAAATGGGTTATAGTTCACAATGCTTTGCTTGCTCGTCATTGTGAACGGATAACGGCTGGACACGAGCCTAAATCAACACTACAAGACATGTTCAATGGAGTAAACATTCCACTTCATCAAAATGGCTCCCCCCTCTGTGTTGTAGCCAAAATTCTCATCCGATGGTGCACATGTTAAACACCTGACTGAAAGATGAGGGAGGAAGAATTCGGCTGGTTGACATCTTTGACGTCGCAGTCCTCCTTTTATCCAGCTGGGCAATACAGATGGGAAAATAAGCCAATTGGCTGTCTATTGGCAGATGAGAAGTAGGTAACCACATAAACAGCCCCAGAAATGAATGGGTGGAGCCAAACTCAGTAATATTCCTAACGGCCACCGAGCAAACGAAGCAACAAGCGACAACCAAGGTATCGGGGATCATCCGGACATTTTTTGTGTGCTTATGACTCGTGTACTTTCGGGATTTTGATGTTTTATGGATTGAATTTGGGGGTTCTCATCAGTCGGTTGCACTCGGCATTTGAATGTGTTTAGTGAAATGTCAAAGTTGGAGAACACTGAACCAAACCTATCTTTCTTATTCCCGAATTGTGTATGTGATTCCCATTTTGATTTTAAGGACAATTTCAGGCAAAATCTCGGAACCACGAGTCAGAGGAGAATCACAGTTTTGTGAGTTTGGTCACCTGAAAACTGATACCTCATGTCATTAATATTCGAGATTCGGAAGAACTCTATGAAAAAGTTAACGAGCATTTTGAAGCGTTGGTTGATAGCGTACGGAAGGATTCGGCGGATGTAATCACGTCGC
The DNA here is from genome assembly GCA_029378375.1 of Mycena olivaceomarginata. Classification (NCBI taxonomy): domain Eukaryota; kingdom Fungi; phylum Basidiomycota; class Agaricomycetes; order Agaricales; family Mycenaceae; genus Mycena; species Mycena olivaceomarginata. The sequence goes on along the minus strand of JARKIC010000706.1, from coordinate 48,644 downwards.
ACAATCTAGCCTCAAACTTACGCCGTTTAGGTTTCCAGCAGAACCCTCTCCGATCGTCTTTCCGGAGATCTGTAAATTTAGTCGCAGCAGACGGAAGCGGAGCAGAGGCCATCGAGGAAGATGAAAACGCAGTCCACGCAATGGAGGAGAGTCGAGATGCTGAAGATGGGGGAGAAACGTTGAAAAGGCGGCAGAGACCCCCCCCGAAAGGGGGCTACCCGTTTCCGAAGCACGACGATGTCATGACCAGAATGGGTCGAGTACCCCCATCTCCGTGCAAAGTATGCGGTAGTGCGAATCACTGGGATCGCGAATGTCCAGACTGGGCAGTCTATTCCGAGAAAGTTAAACGCGGTTTATTGGTTTTATCGAACGGACCAGCAGAACAGGAAGCCGGAATGTTATATCATTCAGCGTACCTCGTGCTGATGAATGAACGGCTGGAAGAACCGTCTTTATAGGCTCGGCTGCCCTGAAAGCGGTGGAAGCGTTACTATCCACCTCAGAGGAGAGGCGTAAGACCGACGTTAATCAATCTTCAAGGGACTTGCCTGATAAGCAAGAAGAATCGGAATGGGACATCGTATCGGACAACCTCGTACTAAAAAGCTCAGTGGATTGCGGAAACAAAACCGCGGATACCAGAATCTCAAGTCGCCGGACCACTGTGGAGGAAATCGAAGATGAGTATTGGGAGAAGGAAGCGAGAATGCTGAAAGCGACGAAGTATGTGATTGAATCGGAGTCGGATGCGGAGGATGTAGAGCAGCGAGAAGAAGACGTACCGTTGGTGGAAGAGAGTATGCCGCCACAAGTGGAGGACATCGATATAAGGGAGGAAATTCCTCCCCCTCCTCCGAAGGATGCCGAGCCGATTGTGTTAAAGAAAAAGCGCAATCCTAAACCCGGAGAATCGGCAGTAGGAGTTTCGGTGCTTTCAGTGAAAGGCTGGATTGAGTCTACAGACAGTAAACCAGTCGATCTCAGAATCGATTCTTGCGCGGACATTACCTTATTGTCGGAGGAATACCATGCTGCAATGGCTAACCCTCCTGTCATTCGAGAAGGACATCGAATGAATTTAGCCCAGTTAACAGATCAAGGGACTACGATCAAAGGATATTCGAAATTGAAGATCATGATGGAGTCGACCCAAGGAGAAATTCTACAGCTGGAAGCTGAAGCTTACGTCGTGAAGGGAATGTCGGTGCCAATCCTTCTCGGTGAAGATTTCCAGTTGAGTTACGAGTTGGGAGTAACGAGGAACATCGAGGAAGGTACCAAACTGAGTTTCGGTGGAACAGAACACAAAGTCGAAGCAACCGGAGTAGAAAATTTTGCGGGGATGGCTCAGTTGCATAAATTGGCAACGGGATTGACGTCTCATGCGAGCCGATTGGAGCGAGCGAAAATACATCGACGGTTGAAGAAGGAAAGGAGCCGAAAGAAGAAAATGTATGGATTGCAAAATCGAGTCGTTCGAGCAAAGGAGGATTACAGGATAAGACCGCATTCCACTCGAATCGTGCGATTGGAAGGAAATTTCAAAGAAGAAAAGAGTTGGATGGTGGAGACGAACCTTCTAGCAAACGCAGACGACTCGTTCTTCAGTGTACCAAAGACGCTGATTTCGGCTAGGAATCCTTGTGTTCCGGTTAGTAATTTGAGTGATCAACCAAGGATAATTCGAAGGGGAGAGATCCTCGGACGCCTAGAGGATCCATCGGAATTTTTCGACAAACCAGGAAGCGAAGAAGAACTGGAGTCGATGAAGAAGAAGAGTGCCATGCTTGCGAGGTTAATTCAGACGCAACATGAAGCGGACGTCGGAATGTCCGAGTGCACTCCTGGAAGTAAATGCCCAGAGAGGGCAGAGACGCGAATTAGGACTGATTTTGGGTCGGGGGTCCCTCCTTCGGAAGATAACCAACGATCGGGGGTACACATTCGAGATGAAGGAGGCTGGCTGCCCAATCGAGAAGGACGGATAGTAGAAGAGGAACCATTGCCCTCGACGGATGGTCCGAACATCGAGGAGTCCGAAGACTACGGCCCAAAAACGGCTGCTATGCCAGATAATACTGTCTATCCGTCAGACAAAATGCGTGAACTGGTGGATATAGGGTCGCTCCCAGCGCATTTGCACGACAAGGCGTGGAACATGCTGACCAAAAGAGTGAAGGCTTTTGGATTCGACGGAAGGTTGGGGCACTTGGACGCGAAAGCTCATATCCGGACGAAGGAGGATCAGCAGCCGATCGCAGTGCCCATGTACAGCAGCTCTCCTGAGAAACGCCGAGTTATCGACGAACAGCTGGAGAAGTGGTTTGAATTGGGGGGTGATAGAGCCTTCGATAAGCCCTTGGAGCGCACCTGTGGTGATAGCTTATAGGAATGGGAAACCTAGGTTCTGCGTTGACTACCGTAAATTGAACGCGATCACCGTGGGCGATGAATTCCCGATTCCACGGCAATCAGAAATCTTGTCTTCATTGTCAGGGGCGCAAGTCTTGTCTTCATTAGACGCGTTAGCGGGATTCACTCAAATGGAGATAGCAAAGGAAGATGTGGAAAAAAACTGCATTTAGGACCCATAGAGGCCTGTCCCAATTCAAACGCATGCCTTTCGGATTGAAGAATGGACCGTCGATATTTCAAAGAGTGATGCAAGGGATTCTATCGCCGTACCTCTGGTTATTTTGCCTCGTGTACATCGACGATATAGTCGTGTACTCAAAAAGCTACGAGGAACACATTAGCCATCTCGACAAGGTCCTCGAAGCCATTGAAAACTCGGGGCTAACTCTTTCGCCGAACAAGTGCCATTTGTTTTATTCATCAATCCTGCTTTTGGGACATAAAGTCTCAAGACTGGGTTTGTCGACGCACCTGGAGAAAGTGAAAGTGATTTTGGAACTCGAACGTCCAAGGAAGGTCTCACAATTGCAGACATTCTTGGGAATGGCTGTATACTTTTCGAATTTCATACCTTATTATGCCGACATCTGCATGCCGCTCTTCCAACTTCTCCGTAAAGGTAGTAGATGGGATTGGGGACCGGAGCAAGAATTCGCCTTCCAGGCTGTGAAAGACGTGTTAAGGACGGCGCCAGTATTGGGTCACCCGATCGAAGGGCTGCCATACCGATTGTATACGGACGCATCCGATGAGGCTGCGGGAGCTGCGCTACAGCAGATCCAGCCGATGTTCGTGAATGACTTAAAAGGGACGAGAGCGTACGCGAAGCTGGAGGCCGCTTACAAGGCAGGGAGTCCTCCTCCCAAATTGACAGTCAGCATTTCGGCAAAAGCAGACAACGCTGCGGTAAAGGATAGCTGGGGACCATCTCTGGATGAAACTGTGGTACATGTCGAACGAGTGATCGCTTACTGGTTGAGGTCCTTCAAGGGTGCAGAGATACGGTACTCGACAACGGAGAGAGAGGCTTTGGCGGCCAAAGAGGGGTTGGTCAGATTTCAGCCGTTCATAGAAGGTGAAAAAGTGCTGTTGGTAACGGACCGCTCAGCCCTGCAGTGGGCCCGGACATACGAAAATTCCAATCGTCGTCTAGCGGCTTGGGGGGCGATCTTCTCTGCCTATGCGCCCGGATTAGAGATAATTCACCGGGCCGGTAGAAAGCACTCAAACGTGGACCCACTCTCCCGGCTGGTGCGAGCGCCGCCTGCACATACGTCTCCTACTGAGGTAGCTGGGGAATCAATTTCGATGGCGAACGACTTGGTGACAGTGCAAGAGGCTTGGTTAGACAAGGAACCAGCGAAAAGAGCCACGTTTGTAGCTTGGAGTCTGAGCGATTGTCTAGATGCTCAGAAGTCAGCCTTTGCAATAACGCGAGGTATGAAGGCGAGAAGAGAGACAGAGGACTCTCCAGCGCCGGATGGTGTCTCGACCCTGAAGGCTGGGGGGGGAAAAGATGAAGGTCTGAGTATTATTCAAGAAACCTCACTACCTTCAAAAGTCGATTTACCATTGGAGGACGAGTTGGATTCTTTACAAGTCACGGAGGAATACTGGGGAGCGCTAAACCCGCCTCCGAATATCCATATTGAGATGGACAAGGACTTCAGGGAAGCGTTCGTCGCGGACTATCAGCAGGATGTAGTTTTGAAACGCATCTGGAACGACAAATCGACCAACGAAGGACATTGGAAACCTGGTCAGAGATACTTCAAAAATCAGGACGGGTTACTGTTCTTTCGAGACGCAGATTATCAGCCAAGGCTGTGCGTACCGGAGAAGCAGAGGAAGCACATTATGGAGGAAGCTCATGAGAACCCCTTCGAGACAGCTCATATCAGCCCAGAGAGATTATGGTGAAAGCTCACGTCGAGATTTTATTGGGATCGTATGAAAAAGGATCTGTCTATCTTTTGCAATTCCTGCGACATCTGTCAGAAAATCAAGCATAGGAATTTCACGAAGTATGGATATCTCATCCCGAATCCCATTCCTTCGCGTCCATATAAATCCATTTCACTGGATTTAATCGTAAACCTCCCTTGGAGTGGCGAGTATAATGCGATCCTAGTCGTGGTGGATCGTCTATCCAAGCATGCATCATTCATTCCAACGACATCAGGCTTAAACACGGAAGGGTTTGCTGAATTATTCGTCAAGTATGTAGCCTCCAGATTCGGATTACCGGATAGCATTATAGCAGACCGAGATCCCCGATGGGCGTCGGATTTCTGGAAAGCAGTGGCTAGAATCCTGAAAACAAGAATGGCTCTGTCGTCTTCTCATCATCCACAGCATGACGGACAAACGGAGAACGTAAACCGCCAATTGGAGACTATGCTCAGAGTGTATGTCAACCGCGACCGAAACGATTGGGCCGACTGGCTTCAACTCCTGGAATTCGCTTATAACAACAATGTGCATGCATCTATGGGAACATCACCTTTCTCGATTTTGTACGGATTCGAGCCAAAAACCCCTCTGGAATTCCTTCTTCCAAAGAAGGAAGGAATGCACCTGTACGGAATGAGCTCAGAGTCGAGCCGATTTTTGGAGGAACTAAGCATGCACCGCGAAAGCGCGAGGCTGGCCATAGCAAAAGCACAAGAATCTCAGTCAAAGTTTTATAACAAAGGTCGTAAAGCCGTTCCAGAGTTTGGAGTCAGTTCAAAGGTGTTAATCAGCCCGCATTCATTGGAGTGGATTGAATCAAAAGGCGAAGGCGCGAAGCTAGTTCAGCGGTGGATCGGCCCCTTTGAGGTGTTACAAAGGCTGAACCCTAGAACGTACCAGGTTCGGCTAGATGACAAGTATCCGGGCTTCCCGGTCTTCAATTTGGACCATCTAAAGCCGTATGTGGAGAGTCAAGAGCACCTGGGTATTAGGAGCAAGATGCCCGAGACAAGGGACCGCGTTGCCGCCGAAGAATACGAAGTGGAGAAAATTATAGCAAAAAAATATGACAAAAGGAGAAAGACGCACCTCTGGCTAGTGAGGTGGAAATCGTACGGACCCCAACACGATACTTGGCAGACGACGAAGGACTTGCGCAACGCCCCTGAAATGATGCGCGCTTTTTCGAAGTCTGTCGGGAATCGTGGGTAGGTAACCGGGCCAGTTATGCATCTGTAATTGTATCCGTGGATCTGAAGGACTTCCGTTGGTCATGAGGTTTTGTTTCTAATGACAGGACGGAGCTCCGTCCCAGATTCTTCTTTTTTTAGTATCTCTTATCTCATCGTCCCTTTTCTTCCACGTCTCATTCTCTCTCTCTCTCTCTCTCTCTCTCTCTCTCTCTCTCCCTACCTTTTTCGCCCTCGCTCTTAACGAGGGTATCTCAATAATCTTCAATTTTTCCCTACCTCTCTAGGCGTTCTAGGGTTCATTCGCTACCTTGCTTAGAAGCCTCCTCGAATTTCAGTGGGCTCTGAGCGTAGGGGAGGAAATAGAGATCTCGAATTTCGGTTCTCAATTCCTCTAAGCTATGGACTCCATTTATAACAACGACTTGTATACTATACCCCTGTTTTCGCTGCAGGAGGGTGTCGAATGGATTTCCTTCGACTCATCTTCGGATAGGATCCCGACCGACGCTATGAAACGCTGGCGAACACATCTATACACGAGTGAGCAGCTACCACCCGAAATTCTAGAAACCTTCAGCAACCGCGACGAACCTGAGTGGTATTCGCATGAAAAGCATTATCGAGGCTGGAGTCCGGTAACGGTGTTGAGCGAAGACGTCGACCCGATTGGATTCTTATTCGACAAGAACCCGGTTTCCCTCGAGGAAGAGACCGCCGTGATATCGTACGACAGAGACGGCGGGGAAGTCTTGGCGTTTGCTGGGTATCACCTGGACGGCGAATGGATACAGAAGGTGGCCCATGTGTCGGGGTTGCTGAGTTCGATTTGCATGACCGCCGCAGGCAACTCTCCCTTCTACGGTCCTTTGAGAGGGGGAGGAACTCTTGGTCACATGCCTTCCTCGGTCGATTACGTCTCGCTAGGTAACATTCAGCGCTCGGAAACGGAGGCGCAGAAGAATGTGGAACAAGCGCTGGAAATCGTAGCCGACCTATGCGGATTCCTAAGCTGGATCAATTCAGTGTCGACAAAATGGCAAACGGCGCTCATGAACAATGAGCGCGTATTCCTGGAATCGTTGAAGCTGCAAGAGCGCCGAAAGCGAGGAGCCCTGTACAAACTCAGCAAGGACTATCACGTGGCGAACTTCGAGCATTTAGTACAGAATGGTGTACCATTTCATTATCCTTGGACGCCGGACGAGATGGGGCAAGGAAGGTTCGTGCGCTATAGCCCTCGCTACGTTGGAGGATTGTCGGCGATTCGATTGGCTCGAGGGGATGTACGCGTCGACCCTGAAGAGCTATCCTTCTTCGAGGAAATTAAGGACGACCTCAGTCGCTACGACGAATTCTTTCAGGATATCCATTCCGAAAGGAGAGGAATCGTGTTTACCTCATTCAGCCCGGCCTATCATTATTACGAAATCTCGTTCATGGGTTACGGCGCACGTCCTCTTGAGAATTGGAATGAAATCCGTGCATGTGCTGAACACTTCAAATGCACTAAGGCGGAGAAAGCCAATGGGACGTCTATTACGTTCTTCAGGCAGAGTCCCTTGGTTAAAGATACACCTCTCACCCCTCCGGACACGCATTTGTGGCCCCTGTCTCAGTTCGCTTCCGGAGAATACGGAGGAAGCATGACTGACGTCGAACTCTACCAGCAATCAAGCAGGATTGTTAGGGAGATGGTAAAAGACAGATGGGGTCCGATTCCAGGACGTACTTTTAATCCGTACGACGGGCGTCTGAATGCTCCCGTCCGTATCTTGGAAAGACGAGGGGGTACCACCGTGGTGCGCTCCTTGAGCCCTCCTCATAGCGGACAGCGCTATATTGAAGATCCCGAAGGGTTCGAAAGAGGTGAAACCTGGAGGAGTCCAAATCATCGTCTCACGCTGGAGGATCGACTCAGCACTCCCAGAAGATATGTTCCCGCACATCAACGCTACAGCTATAGGCCGCCGTTCTTCCAGATCCCTGAGTCCCGCTCGTGCCAGCTCTGGGTCTGCTCAAAACTCACGCACCCGAACACCCACACGGAGGTCGGTATCGGTGTCGACCGTCCAGACGGAGGCGAGAGGGAGATCGGAGGAATCAAGTAGGAATTCCTCACGCGCTTCTTCGAGGTCTGGTGGAAGTGAAGCCTCAGATCGTTCGAGATCATACGACACTTACACGGATCACGATCACGAAGAGGAGCACGCTGCTGAGTCAAATAGGATCTGGATCACGGACGATAATCACGAACCAGAGGACCAGGATGACGCGCAGGCTTTCAATGACGAATCAGTCAATCAGGAGTACCAGAACCTGACGCACGAAGACTCCGAGGAAGCGGAGATTTACGAGGATGCGACCGAATTCTTCGCTGAACCTACTGGGATCGCGAACGATTCCATCCACAATGACGAGAAGGTCGATTCCGAAGTGAGGGCACATGTCAAATATATTCCTCGATATGGTTCAAGGGCGGAAGCCGTGACGCACCTCAAGAATAATTTACTCCGTGTCACGGAGATATGGCCCACGAGGCTTGAGCGTCCAGATCCCGTTTGGAACAAGAATTGGTTGGACCGAGCGATCTTGGTCTTCAAGGACCCAAGAACTCATGTCCGGATGAAATTAATCGCCAACTGTTTCTGCGACGTAGACGGTATCGATGATGTCCTAAATGCCGCTTGGAAATTTGGGCTTCCTTTCCAACTTTTCGTCCCGGAATCCGAGACCCGATTCTTTGCGGATTGGGCTATGTCTAGGATGGATGAATTAGCGTTACCAAGACTCTATGATTCGGGGTTCACCAAGAGATTTATGACGAAGGTGACCGGACCTCAAGCTCAATATGCGGCCTGGATATCTAGCGCCTCTGAGGTAGTTCGGCGCCCGAATGCTGTCGCTTTCATTGCAGAGGGTGGAATTGTATCGGAGATAGCGCAGGTCATCGACCCAACGTTGATTCACCGCTTTGCGAAGGGACCATCGGTGCAGGTGACGGAATTCTCGAAGGGCGAGAAGTTTCTGCAGAAAGATCCTCCTGAAGGGGAGAGGCGTCAGTTCTTTACGGCCGACTGCGTTTCGGAAGCGGAGATCTCAATTCTCCTTGGATATATACCAGGGGAGAATTCAGACAAGGATCGTACACTGTTTCCCCGTCTGGCCTCCTTCGAGGAGTACAGCGATCACTATCGCGGGATGGTAGGAACCGGAGCTTTGAATATCTTGACAAATTTAGTACAGAAAGCGGAACGGAATCCCAAGTGGCTAACGGATGCCCAATGGAAAGCGTACTTACGTTCCAACAACTACGGCCTCCATGCACCAACTAGCATTCCTTCCAGGGAGGACTTCAACGAAGTGGGAGAGATGATTCGTCGGGCGTTTCCCATTAATTGGCAGCACATGCCAATCCGCCAGTTACGCATTCCAGAAGTTTTCGACCCGCGAGCACACCGAATCTAGGGGGGCTCTGTAAGGAATCTAACAATAAACATACACGATTACCAGTATTTTTTCTGATCCGTTTCATGTAGTTTCGAGTACTCGCAGTTGCGATGTAGTTTGTAGTATTATCGGACCGGACTCCGTTTACGTACTGTATACACGTCACGTAGAAGTCATGAGCCGATCACGATCAAGGATTATCTACACTTACTTCCCACTATCGCCTCGCCTGGCAATCCAGTCTCGTTGAGCACCTCCGAGACCTCGTTGAGTAACTCCGAGTACAGCTAGGCTTAGGGCATTTGAAGTATTCGAAGGTAAGCACGACCTTCTGAATACTGAAGATTATCGGTGCTAGGTATCGCGTGAGACACGCGTCTTATCAAGCTCCTTTGAATTTCAAGGAGCTTGGTCTCATACTCGATCAATAGTTGAATTTCACTATTGATCAGAGTTAGTATCGTAGACCGTTTGCAGGGTCTATACCACAATAACAATCTGTTTCCCGAACCCGTCAGGACATTCGTACCACTCACGTTTTCCGGCTGCATCAAGTCTTGCAGTCACTTCCATGGCTTGATTCCTTCTCTGGCCAATTCCCTCCAGCCTTCCTCCTCCGGCTTTGACTTCTTCCTCTTATTTGTCATTGCCTCGCCTCCGGTCCTCTTCCGTTAGTCATCCCCTTGTCCATGGCCTTCTGGATTATGTTCCGGATATCTCCAGCCTCTGGTTCCGGCCTCTCTGGCTGGGACCTCTGCCTGGATTCTCGGGATTCTATTCCACTTTATTATTCTCACCTTCATTCGGTCCTAGGTCCTCCCGCCTCTGACCTTTAGGTTTGACTGTCCAGCCTCCTTCTGGTTCAACCGTCCGACCACCTTATGGTTCAATCATCCGGCCTCCTTCCTCAGATCTCCGATGTTCCGGACTCCGGACTTTGGCCTCCGGCTTTCGTTCCACTTGCCATTCCTTCCTGCGGTCATGCAAACTGGGTAGTGGTGTCACGCACCTTATCGCCTCTTGTCCCGTGTCGTGTTCACCGAAACAACCACATTCCATCACATTGATTCCTCTGCCCTATGCCCAGGTCCAGATCATTTTCCATTCCGTCCTCGGATTATGTCCTCCTCCGGACCGGGACATAACACTGTCTGTGGAAGAAATTTGCTGAGAAATAGCAATGTGATCTAGATGTGGTGCAGGTTGCGAGATCAAAATATGCTCAAAATGATGGGATATGCATCAGTCTGAAAATGTTTTTATATTCACAACGAGAAATGGCCCTTAGGTCAATTGGGGAAGCTTGTTTGAATTATGGGCATGTCGCCTTCAATCCAGATTTTGTAATTTCGCTTTTTTACCAGTGCAGGACTATAATTGGCGGCCAAAATCCAACTCCCTGCCAACAATGGTCAAAATCAAAAATTCCACCTTGAAGACGGCACACCTCCACATGTTTAGAGCACATTACTTCTTGCAACCAAGACAATCCGGAATGTTTTAGGCCTCGAAAACCTTTCTGCGAGTTCTGGGTCAGTCTGAACCAGCTTTTCGATCAAGTGACTAAGTGTGGGAAGTCCGATCGGAACCAAGTCATTGCCCACCACCACCACTATGTTCTGAGTCAAACACAAGTTCTCATCTTCCTCATTACCTCTCGTTGATACAGGCTTCATCTGATAGCGGGAAAATGCTGACACAAACACATCTGTGGTGGCACCACATAAATAACACCAGTCCGTATCAACAATTGGGCATTCAATGGCTACGGTGACACTTTACGTGAGTGCAGGCACCACGTATGATGTGTTTCCAAATGACAGGGAATATATGTCAGTGGAGGCACTGAGTAGTGTCTTGGCACGCCATGCAAAAACTGTGCCCATAAGGTGGCAGGCTCTGGCCTTGGCTCTTGGGTGGTATGGGCAGTGCTGGCAGATGCAGCATGACAGGCGACTCCATAGGACTTGGGAGCGCCATGTCATCAGTCTCTGGAGCGACACACACTCTGTCTCAGGGACCAAGACCTCAACATCGGCATCAACAAGATGCACAATGTACCACACAGACACGGGGTGGCCAAGGAAGCACCCTGACCTCCTGCAGGAGGCACTTTGCTGCAATACAACAATTTGGAGGCACCGCACAGCGCACCACATGCACTCTCCTCACAACCTGCATCCAGAGGGGGAGCTTATGGCCCCACAAGTTTGCACACCACAGGGGGAGAATCCACGGCGTCTTTGGGCAGGAGAAGACAGCCAAATCACAACACGAGCAGCAGCAGCCACACATGCCGACACGACTTGCACCCCACTGAACATACATATTGTCATGTTGCACTCACTTTCTTTCTCTTATGCCTCCGAGAACACCTTTGGGGTAATACACATTTTTTTCAATCCCCATTTGACATCCTCTCACACACACTGCAGCAACAACGAAATTCGACTTTTTCAAAGGGGGAGCAGAGGGGTGGGACCTATGGGGGCCTGACCGAGCTCGTCACAGAGGGCCGAATGACCAAGACTGTTATGGTGTAGCAGTTGGATGGGCTGAGGTCCCGACAAGACAACATGGGGCCATTGTCATCCCCCAAAAGTGTTTGGAGATGAAAAGGATTAAAGCCATATTTGGATAAGATTCAGCAACTACCAAAATTACCAGAGAAACCCACCCAACCCCAGCTCACTGTCACCTACCTATCCTGGGAACAATTTACCATTTTGAGCCGACAAGATGCACAACATCAAGGTGGTGACACCAAAAGGGGCAAATAGTGATACATTTTGACACTGTGACCTAATATCTTGGGAACCAACAGAAGAGACAGCAACTACTGAAGACGCAGAACACAGCATGCACAGCATGTTACATTGACATGGCAGCACTGACGACTAGCATTCAAACATGACATGCAGTGCCCTCATAGCATATTTTTTGGCATAAGACAGGCAAAACAAAGGCAACCCACGACATGGCACCTGACAAGTGATGTCATGACTGAACCTGCACCTGCAACCTGTGCTTGACACCATATGTCAATCCAAGGCTGTACAGGCCCTACAACATGATGGTCTGGCAAAGGTAACTAGTGTTTTACATAGCATGTTGACACAAGGCTGTACAAAACAGTTCAGTAAAACGACAGATTGACAGCAGAAGCCATTGACCTACATAGCATGTAGCTCAGGATAGAACAAAGTATGCCAAACACTCTGTGTATAAATACTCTACATAGTTCAGTAGATAGAATAACAACCACTTCCCCAGTATCAATCTCTCGTCTCATTAGTCATCCTCCCTTCTACAAACCTCCCCTGTAAGTAAAACAGTCTGTTTCCTTGAAGCTATTCTGTTTAATCTGTGCTCTTTAACTCTTGATTACAGCTCTTTGCGGAACTTAGGGCACGGCTCATTTTTTTTATCAAAATTTGATGTTTCCACCAGGATGGCTGCTGTGAGCTCAATTCACAACTGTTTCCCTTGAAAATATGACCATTGAATTTGCATTTCCATTCTGGAGGGCATGGCCTCCTCAGATTTTCTGATGGCCAATTAAATTTCCTGATTGGGAGAATATCCAGGTTTTGAGTAGGACAGCTGCAACATGAGCTATATTTGTTTGATTGGGCTAATTTTTTGATACAATGAGCTCACAGGTATACCAGAGGGCAGCAAATACTGGTATTTTAATGTGACCCATACCTCAGATTTATTATCTATTACAAGCATACCAAATTCTATTTTTGAAGTCTTGAGCCAAATACAAGTCATATAAAAAGTCCCGGTATTTGCCACCCTCCAGTATACCTGTGAGTTCATTGTATCAAAAGATTAGCCCAATTGATCAAATATAGCTCATGTTACAGCTGTTTGCTCAACACCAAAACCTGGCTGAGCAGGACAGCTGTAACATGAGCTATATTTGCTTGATTGGGCTGATTCTTTGATATAATGAACTCACAGGTATACTAGAGGGCAGCAAATACCGGAATTTTTTCTATGACTTGTATCTGGCTCAAGACTTCAAAAATAGATTTTGAGGTGCTCGTAATAGATAATGAATCTGAGGTATGGGTCACATTAAAATACCAGTATTTGCTGCCCTCTGGCATACCTGTGAGCTCATTGTATCAAAAAATTAGCCCAATCAAACAAATATAGCTCATGTTGCAGCCGTCCTACTCAAAACCTGGATATTCTCCCAATCAGGAAATTTGATTCGCCATCAGAAAATCTGAGGAGGCCATGCCCTCCAAAATGGAAATGCAAATTCAATGGTCATATTTTCAAGGGAAACAGTTGGGAATTGAGCTCACAGCAGCCATCCTGGTAGAAACATCAAATTTTGATAAAAAATGAGCTGTGCCCTAAGTTCCGCAAAGAGCTGTAACAGTCCGCTTCCCCAAAGCTATTCTGTTCAACCTACCTCTTTAGCTCTTGATAAAATACAAGTAGCCTGGGACCAAAAACCCTTGTACTCGTATTTCCAATAATTTGTACTGATAGCCTGGGAGTGAAAACCCTTGTATCAGCACTTCGTTTTCCAAATTCACCTTTAGCAAGTAGCCTGGGACTGAAAACCCTTGTGCTTGTTTGTATAGATAGCTTGGGACCAAAAACCCCTGTATCTATATCTACACTGGTTGGCAGATTCAAATTTTCCAGCACAATTTACAGTGAAAAATGTTGTTTGCTTTTCAGACATTTTCTACTGCAAAACATGGTGAAATTTTGAAAGCTTTTTCACCCCTTTTCAGCTTTCTTTTGAGTTTTTCACCTCAAACCGGAAAAGTAGTGAAAATATTTTGGGTTTTCCACCTATTTTCTGGCTGAAAATTGATGGAAAACAAACAAGATTTTCCACTGAGAATTCAGCAGAAAAATCTGATTTTTCCAACCAGTGCTAGTCACCCAAATCTGCCCTTTAGCAAGTAGCCTGGGATCGAAAACCCTTGTACTTGTTTGTATAGACAGCTTGGGACTGAAAACCCTTGTATCTGTATCTAGTCATCCGAATCTGCCTTTAGCAAGTAGCCTGGGACCAAAAACCCTTGTATCTGTATCTAGCCAACCAAATCTGCCTTTAGCAAGTAGCCTGGGACCGAAACACCTTGTACTTGATCATATAGATAGCCTGGGACTGAAAACCCTTGTGCCTGTATCCAACCTCTCGATTCTGTGAGTAGCTTGAGAAACCCTTGTGCTTGTACCACTGCTTTCCATAATTCAGCAGTCCGCTTAACTTGGAGCTATTCTGTTTGATTCTTCTGCATCTGCTTCCCCAACCACATCCACTTCCACTAATCCCAACACTTTCCCCTTTTATTACTTCTCCCTATTTCACAGAGAAGCCATCAACTTTTCATTTCACTACCCATTTCCTGAACTTACAAGAAACTCCCAAATAAAGTCATTTCCAGAGGACCTCGTGTATAACATTTTATACGCCTGACACCGTATACAGGCTGTTGCCCATGCCTGAGAGCTATAATGGGTGAATAACAGCTGCAACGGCAAACAAGCTGCAACTGGGTGTGAGACCGAGTGGTCCAGGGCCGGCAGCCTCTGAGTCCACACGTTATGAGCCAGCTAGCCTGAGTGGGGCTAGTGTGGAGGGAATGCTGGGTGCCGTACATGGTGGTGAGGGGGAGCTCAGAAAGGAGGAGAACAGTATATCTTCCACCTGCTTCATTTTCTATTGTTGTCCCCTCTACTTTTGTTCTTACTCAGTCCATTCACTGAGGGGGAGTGTTAGTGTAGCTAGTTAGCATTTCCATATTCAGCTTCATGTACTTGTGTAAGGATCATGTGATCCTTATGTGTTTGCAATAGAACCAAGAAGTGCTTGGTCAGAAGATCATGGCCAATGTTCCCACGACACACCACACCCCCAAATTGGGAAATTGTTTGGCAGGCACAAATATCAGTGATTGACAGCAGCAAAGGTGGCCATCATTCTGCCACTTGCCCATAGATTCCACCTGGTCGTTCACAGCAGCGCGCTGCTTCCTCATCTTGCATGTTTCACAAGTAAAATCTGCAATCAACATGGAACTCTGGCTCTGTAAATAATGAACATAGCACACAGTTAAGTGGTGCTGAATCGGTGTGAAATGATCAGTGCTTATAAATCTCTCACTCGCGTGGCCACATCAGAGGACAGGATCTTCCAATCACTCACCTCTTGAATAGAACCACTACATTCTGAGCCAAACACAAGTTCTCATCTTCCTCGTTACCTCTCGTCAATACTAGGGCTGTTCGCCGTCACCGTATATACGGCCGTACAGACAGCCGTATATACGGCACCCGTCACCGTACCGTACAGGGGGTTTCAGGAACACCTGACGGTACGGCAGGTGCCCGGCCGGCATACCGTACAGACCCGTACCGTCAGAGCCGTCTACGGCCGTCTACAGCTGTATCTCCACCGGCAATCACTCTAATTATTCCGCTCGCGACGTCTTGCTTGCTCGTGCCTCTCGTTCTGTTCATCTCCGCGCCCAACCCGACCCAATCGCAGAGATTCTTGGACATCGAGCTTGGTCTGCCCCCTCTATGTACAACTAGAATTTTACTTGGGTCTGTTTTACGCGCCGCCTGCTCTTCATTGCCCCTGCGCCGCCTCCTGGTATTCAAAATTTCCTTTTATTCAACCCGCCACACCGACGGGATCGCACATTTTGTTAGACTTTTGCGTGTCAATGTCTTGGCTTTGTTCCACTCCACAAGGTCCCTACCTAATCGTCATTCCAGCCAAGGAATGCTGTCTTAGCTTAAATATCGCAACATGAATGTAATTTCTTTGTCTCTCAATGCCCGCTCCATTGCGGACGATTTCTGTCCGCGACATCAAAGAGCCTGCAGCTCATTAAGTACATGATAACTGCTTTATTCAGACACTCACATCTTAGCAGCTCCAAAATCTGGTCGCTATACTCATGGCGTACTTTCAATTTCGTCCCGACATGCCATTGGGAATCACTTTGCGAGGTGGTTTTCTGCAGTGCTACTTCTTGCATTCTTTCCGGTCCTCTTGACATTTGTGGCGCTCTCCTCACCTTTCCGTCCCGTTCTTGATGCGCTCGAAATCAGTCCTCAGCAATATCAGGACATTCCGGGTGCCCTCGCTCTCATTAGCGGATATGTCACCCTTCTCGCGCTTTGTGCTGGTGAGTTATTTCTAAACTATTTGTCCTATGACAATGTTTATTTGCTATTCTCCAGCCAATATGGCCTTCCCCGCATTCTTCAGCCTCTCCCAGTTTTTATTTTGCGAAGATATCCGCTATCATTGCTCCCATTGGTCTCACATCCGTTCGGACCGTTTTCGGCGCCTTGTAGACAACGGAACAATGACAATTTTGTTCGGGGTGCCCACAGACGCACTGTTCCCATTTGTAAGTTGATTGATGTTGTCAGATATCTGCTATATAGTATTTTCTTTCGCAGTGGTCTCGAAAGATTCAACTATCGATTATGTTCTCGATACGCTGAGAATGCGGGGTCATATTCCAAAAATTCCCATAGATCCCACTCATTATATATGCCCGGTCGATTCCGCCGCCTCTTCGGGTATCTCACAATGGCAGAACTCAATCTCGGGTCTCTATCTCATCTGGACATTCGCGTGCGTGTCCTTGGTGGTTCTAATACTGGTATTGATTCTTTATTCTGGCGCTACAATTGTCGCTAATACCATCATAGCATCTTCCTCAACCCATATGGCGGATGCCGGACCGTCGTCAGCTACAGACAAAGGTATCGTTGCATCCCCTACACCCCAGCAGACTGTGATGCTCATCTGTGTCTCCAGGTCGACCCCAACACCACAAAAACCGGCTGATGGCGGAATACCTTGAAGCCGAAAAGGTTGATGAATTTGGGGTCTCCGTTCTACCCACAAAGAAAGTTAAACGTGTTCGCCATCCGCAAACCCAGGACTCCAACAAAAATAAAGGTAAAGGCAAAGCGAAGGCTAAAACCAGGGGATCGGGTGCAGAGGAAACCGGGGACGAAAACGACTCAGACTACCATTCCCCTTCCGCTGACTCTGAATCCTCGAGCGATGATGATGATATTCAGATTATTCCTAATTATGAGGTCGTCCATATTGTTTCGGTTTTAGTATTGTGCTAACGAGAGCGTAGCTTGCGGATAGTCTTCCCAGCAAAACAGTTCCACCTCGGCCGGGAGGCACCACCGGGACCAAGCGGAAGTCACCTCGCGATGCAGAACAACCACCAAAGAAGAAATTGAATTCTGTGCCGGATACCGGTACATCCTCGGCTCCTTCGACTTCTGCGACAACGCCGTCTGCACCCTCTACCTCGAAGACTTCTGCCACCGCAGATACCAAAAATGTAAGTTGAACTGCATGAATTTCCGTGTAATCCAACACATCAGCAGTCTCGCGAAAAGGGAAAGACAAATCCGGCATACCTCTTTTTCGAGGTGGTGGAGCACAATGCTGCCGGAAACCTTGGTGCTGATCACGACACACACTACAAGTGTCTGCACGGTAATCATGATATCTCAAAAAGAAGAGCTTTACCGACCGCTACAAGCGCCGTGACCGAGTCAATATTGATGAACTGGTGCAATACTTCCAACTTGTGCCAGAGGATTTCGACACATGCGACCCGATTGAATGGTGGTTTGCGCGGCGCCACCAGTTCCCCTCGCTTCACCGGTTTGCGTTGGACATATTGTCCATTCCCGGTATGTTTCCTCAGTGTCGAACGGCAGGATCTAATTTTGGGACTTGCAGGATCAGCTGTCGCAGTTGAACGCATTTTCTCTGGTGGTCGGGATACAATCAGCCTGCGTCGATCAAGCTTGCAGGCAGACACGATTCGAACCCTCATGTTGGTGAAAAATCGTTTGCGTATGGCTCGTAGAGACATTACCGCACGCCTGGGAGATTGATTATTTATTCCAGTACATTTAAAATGTCAATTACCTTGAAATTGGCCCTGTACCGTAAGATTCGACGGCCGTACAGCCGTAATACGGCCGTAATACGGTACCGTACCGTACCGTACGACCCTGTATACCTCTCCAATACGGTACGGGTTACGGCCGGGAATGTAGCCGTATAGTAGCCGTCGGCATACGGCCGTATACCGTATACGGTACGGCGAACAGCCCTAGTCAATACGGGCTTCATCCGACAGTGAGAAAATGCTGACAGAGCACTTCAGTGCTTCAATCTGAAAGAGCCAAGGTGGTGAGCAGGAGTAAAGGCTTGATGATAGGTTGGAGATGAAGGTAAAAAGAAGAGAAGGTCAAGGACAGATTTCGGGATTTCCGGGGGGACCGGATGCAGTATGATCACCGTTGCCGAGATGCTGATTCTCTGAAAGTTTTCCGCTTGCAACCGACCCAAGGTTTCAAGTTGGGCCTGGTTGGGCGCGATGCTCTCTGATTTGCCCCAGGAACTCCTCGAGTTGATCTTTACTGCCTTGGACCAAGAGAGCCTTTGTGCATGCACCCTCGTTTCCTCATCTCTCGTGGCATCGAGCCAGCAATCAATATTCTTCAATATTTCGCTCACTGGCCATTCGGATTCCAGACGGAGATATCCCCAAGGCTCAAGCCCTCTTCTCTTCTGCGCCTCATGTTACGGGCTATGTGCGTGAGTGGAAGATCGAGCTGGAGGGCAGAGAAGCTCTCTCTTCGCAAAACGGTGTGCTTGCATCCATCCTCCCCTCGTTCCCCCACCTCGAGTGTTTGGGAATCAAGGGCAGGCTCGGACTCAGCGTCGAATGGAATGACATGACTCTGCCCCTGCAGTCTGCGATTGAAGATTCAATGACATCCACCAACCTTCGTTCGCTGGATCTGGAAGAAATATTCGATATACTATCTTGTTTCATCGTCCTTGCGCTGTCTTCACTACGGAGGCTCGGGCTCCACGGTATCATCGTTGTACCCAGCAAATCACACGTTCCCTACCCTCCCGCTCTATGGACAGAGGAAATCACCCTGCGGACCCAATATTCCAACATGAAATCGATTGTCGATTTAATTCTCCCGAAGATCCCCAGACCTACGGTAGGCCGGAGCTACGCGGTTCGATTTCAAATCGTTCCGGCCCTGCGCAGGTTCAAATCACGCAATGACCAGGTTTTTTGAGAATCAGATCACTTAGTCTTAGGGCTCACTGCTGAATACTAGAAGCTCGCTTTATTCAAAATAATTAATTGTTCTGCTACGCTACGCAATGTCCACACCCAGGTCTTCAATGAGGTTCGACATTTGTGAGAAAATATTCCAGCTGTTCTCGAGGGTAATCTTCGGCGAACCCATCGCCTCGTGAACTGTATCCGCCATAGTAGAGAACTCCTCGGTCACCCAAGCCAGATGTTGCTCGCGTGGTCCGACCTCCTCAGATAAAGCCTCTCGAAGCAGATGAACCGTGTCCTGAGGCACCTCGATACGGCAGTTTATGCCGCCGTAGAATTCAGGATGCTCCAGCACATCGGCTGGGACGTGTCCAGAAGGCATGTTCTTCATCTGCTGGCTGCGGATTTTGTGTTGATTCCAGTAAACACGGAACTCATCGAGCTCCGCCTGAACCAGAGGTGGGAAAATCCAATTAAATAGACTCCTATCTCGATCGTCGTGAACAAGTGAACATGACAATTGAATGGGAATATCATACCGATGGAAGGGAACATTGGAATTGAAAATGTGGTCAACCTGGCCTCGCAGGATATGGTCCTTGAGGTTAAAGCCAAGCTTCTCGTGAAGCCATCGCCAAAATGCCTCGATTATTGTATTGTGGACACTTTTCATGAAGGCGTGCGACGGGTAAACATCTGGGTCAATATTCGGGGCGAACACCTCACTTGAAATGGAAAACTATCAGTATGTATCAAGGGCATGGGCGACAGTTTTCACGTACCGCAATGCCGTCTGTAGCGCATACAACCAGCCGGTCTCGGAACCCTTGTCAGTTGTAGCCTGGAGCGGAATGCCTGAATGGTCGCCAGTGGTCAGTTGAAAATGATAACACCGGAGTGCGATGCCGAAATTTGGACGTGACAGTTGGACTTACCTCCAATCTCTTCGACAAAATCAAGAAAGAGGTGGCCAATGGCAGCGTTTGTCCGGGACTCAGGAACAACATTGAGCTTCAGCAAATATGCAGTCCACTTGTCTTTCCAGCCATAGATGGGTAGACTGATATCTCCCATCTTCAACGCCTGGGTCCCAAGTTTCTCATGACCATCCGATGAAACTTCGTGAAAAGGTCCCAAGGCGGACAATGGTCGCCGTAAAATCTTGGTTTTATTGTGGCCGGGAAAGCGAATCTCAGGCCCCTCGGGGAACCATTCATGCATAACGCTGCGGACAGTGTGTCTGAAAATTATCAATATCGAGGACTGGACAATATTTCGGAGCACCGACCTTGGCACCATTATAAGCTTATCCTTGAGCTTGGACTTCACATAGTTAGGACCATTCTGCTGTGCGGTGTCCTTGTCGACCTCGTCTGCGATCGCCTGTGCTGCCATTTCTCGCGGAGCTGGTGTACGCCGAACAGACGGAATATCTAATTGTTTCTCAAGCTGGTTCAACTTTGTCGTGCTACATGGGTTTCAGTCTCAAGAGGGGGAAACAAACCAGGAAAATCTAATACCCAATTTGCAGATTGTGGTCCTTGGCCAGGCGTTCAATTTTTTGCTTTTGTTTGAGGCCTTGACGGACATATTTCAACAAGGTCTCCTTCAAGACTTCATCGAGGGGATCTAGGACGATATAGATTCAATAGTGAACTTAGCTCAGTTCAGCTCAGCTCCCAGGACATACATTCCTTTGCCCCCGCCCCATTTTTTCCACTCGGATTTGGCATCAAGAAACAACGGTGTAAAACGAAAACAAGAAGAGAGAAGAAAGATCTGTGGTGTGCTGCTTCCCCT
Organism: Mycena olivaceomarginata; assembly: GCA_029378375.1. Lineage (NCBI taxonomy): Eukaryota > Fungi > Basidiomycota > Agaricomycetes > Agaricales > Mycenaceae > Mycena > Mycena olivaceomarginata. The sequence continues at coordinate 27,700 of JARKIC010000706.1, read as the reverse complement.
GACTCGATTCGCCCTTCGATAAGATTATGATGAACGTTCTGGTAAATTCCATCGGCTCCAAATGGCAAACTCGGAGTGGAACGGAATAGCAAAATAAAAAACAACTCTCCCATCAGTGGCAACCTCGTTCTCTCTCCTCTCAGCACATCCTGCTTCAGATCCAAAATGGAGACGTTACACGGACATGGGCAAAGTAGTACCGAATGTGAAGACTGTGGTGGGACATTTCCGCTTCGCCAATCAACGGGGATTTGTCCCAAGTGTATAAAACTCAAGTTGCAGTCATATGGTTCAGCCGAGTACCAGGAAATATTGGTGAGCTCCAGAAGCCTTCTTTTTTACTGCTATATGCTCAAGAACTCCATAGAAATGGCCGCAGTGTTGCATGTGCGGTGTTACCCGTCGCAACATGGTTCCTCCTCCACCTGGAGCCATGCAAACTTGTGGGACTGTGTCGTGTGGCAGTAGTATAGCGGCTTCATCGCCCAAGGATGGCACAGGTAATTATTCTATTCTGCGGAAGTGTGGTTTGAAAAAACTAACCAAGTCGATAAGATATCAATGCCCCAGCCGGGTCCGGACCCCTTCGACCTTCAGCTGCAATCAATGCTCATACCGAAATTGCCATGCACCGAGTTCAAATTTTGCGAGACCGGCTCAAGCTTCCAGCTGCCGGAATGTCCAAGGTGGGAACTGAACTGACGACGGAGACCTTACTTCAACATGAACACGGTGGTGGTCTTCCCGGAGAGGCGAAGATAATGGTATGCTGGCAGGTATGGCTTCTTTCCTACAGTAGCAATGATATGTGACTTCAATGTGTTCCAGGTTCGCACAACAAAGACACCCAAGCAAATTAACTCCGATCTCGGGAGCTCCTCGAAGAAATGGGCAATCTCTATGTATATGACCAGTGTGTGTCTTCCTCAAGGAAACTTAAACCAAGCTTGAACTGTTTCATTCAGATATCAAGTCCGCCATCGTCGCAAGCATAAATATTGAATGGCTGCGAAACAACACAATCCCGATTGACGAGTACGTTTCCAGAGTCGAATCAAGTTGTCCTGTTGCTGATCTGATTCTGCAGTGATGAGGTGTCGATTCGTTGGTTCAATAACCGCGTCTTCGATGCTGACACAGCTACAATGACCCTTGGAGACTTTTATGCATATTATAGTACCCCATCCAACGCGCCAATGTACCTTCAAAATGTGCCACCCATGTGGAGGCATTTCCTGAAGCAGAAGTCCAGCCCATTCATTTGCCTTGAGATGTATTTGGATTTGGGATCGGTGTGTTGGCGGATTAAATCCCCAATCTTCATGTTCATCTCAATCACTTGTTCTAGATGCAAAAGCGACTTGACAATCTTGAAAACAATGAATCCGACTCCGAGTTCGACCCTGATAGAATGCTCCGCTCAGCCGCCAAGTCAGCTGTCCGAAAAATGACAAAACGATCACGCACCGAATCTACGGCCTCAGCGACGTCCACCAGACAGCCAATCAAACAACCTCGCACAAACGGCGGAGGTCAGTCGCCCTCTCCCACTTTTACTTTTATTATTTTGATGGCTTTCCAGTCCCAGCCTCAGAGTTTGGACTGTCTGCTCGCAGCGGGCGTTCCCAAATTCATAAGCAGAGCGAAATTACTTTCAAAAAGATTATCTGCATCACCACTGTCGCTACTGGCGAGTGCAAGCTCGTCGAGTCGGGTGACATCCTCCACGGTAATATACTTGATAAGCCTTTCGCCAGTGGTAGTATGAAACATGCTTACGATGTATGTGTATGCTCCAGCCCTACCTGCCCTCCATTGTAACTAACCTCATTCAGCTTCATCTTTTGGACAGCGATCAATATGTGGCAAAGCGCTTCTACCAGCTGGAAACCGATGCGGTCGATTCCGCCATCTCCCTCGATGACAATCGCATTGAGGTAGAGTCGGAGGTCATCCGCCTGGCCCAGGGGAAGTGGTTCCTGGACGCTTTCTACCGGTTCTGCAAGGGCCATAAGGAGGTCTCGGTCGATACAAGTAAGTGCCCGCATGAACTAGCCAGCAAGTATTGTTAATGGAACACAGATATCGAGTTTGCTGATGCCTTCCTGGCCGTTGAAATCAAGAAACCATCCAAGGCGTCGGGAGTGGCCTCCATCCCCGATGAGCAGGAGGAGGGTTTGACATGGATTGTCGAGCGGAAGAGGCCCACCACTGTGATCAAATTTAGCGGCACCCTGATCCATCACTCTCATCGCACAGACCTTCGGTCGGCCACCATATCTGCCTTCGCTCACTTCGTTTATGGTTACAGCAATAAATCCCTTGTTTTTGCCGACTTGCAGGGTTCGTTTGAACATTGTCAAGTTGAGGTTGAAGGCTCACGTCTCTCCAGGTACCCCATCTCGCGTCAAAGGGAAAGATGGACTGGTTCTCTTCGACCTCATGACACACACCATCTCGGAGTATGTCGATGTCAATCACATATGATTTCTAAGACTAACATTTTCAATACAGGGATTCCGGTGTAGGCGATTTTGGCTTGGAAGGGATCAAAACCTTTCTCAATGGCCACAAATGTTCGAAGGTATGCAGCACCCTAGGGATTGAAGAGCAGTATCGACTTTCCCTTCCCGACGCTGAAGATGAAGATGGGGATGGGTGCGATCAAGATCAAGAAGACCATGAGTATGATACTCCTCTCCAAGTCCATACTTGAACAATGTCGGTTACTGGTTACTTCTCCCATAGAATGCTTCGCTCCCCTAGATCCATACCAGATAGTCTATTCTACCTACTATGAGCACTGAATTTCCTCGAAACTGCTATACTGTTCAAATCCAATTCAAGTTTTTATTTTCTCCCCAACCTTTGTTTCAGTTGCTTGGTTCAGCTTGATGGCTGCAAAGAGTTCGTCATAGAGCTGAGGTAGGCTGTTAAATGAAAGGAATCCGAGGCTGGGGAATAATTTTTAACATAGAATAGAGTCTTTTGGCTTCGTAGGAGTGTGTGCCATGAACCCCAATTGCTTTGTTACTGCAATTTTTGTTTTGTATTACAGTTTGTTTGATGTCGGAAGATTTCGCCCCAGAGCTCAGGTAGGCTGTTAAATGAATGAAATCCGAGGCTGGGGAATAATTTTTAACATAGAATAGAGCCTTTTGGCTTCATAGGAATGTGTGCCATGAACCCCAATTGCTTTTGTTACTGTGATTTTTGTTTTGTATTACAGTTTGTTTGATGCCGGAAGATTTCGCCCCAGATCTCAGGTAGGCTGTTAAATGAATGGAATCCGAGGCTGGGGAATAGTTTTTAACATAGAATAGAGCCTTTTGGCTTCATAGGAATGCGTGCCATGAACCCCAATTGCTTTTGTTACTGCGATTTTTGTTTTGTATTACAGTTTGTTTGATGCTGTAAGATTTCGCCCCAGAGCTCAGGTAGGCTGTTAAATGAATGGAATCTGAGGCTGAGGAATAATTTTTAACATAGAATAGAGCCTTTTGGCTTCATAGGAATGTGTGCCATGAACCCCAATTGCTTTTGTTACTGCGATTTTTGTTTTGTATTACAGTTTGTTTGATGCTGGAAGATTTCGCCCCAGAGCTCAGGTAGGCTGTTAAATGAATGAAATTCGAGGTTGCAGAACCATTCTATACATGAAATGGGATCTATCTGCCTGATACGAATTTGTGCCATGAGTGCCAACCTTTCTCAGCCTCAACTTTTAGTTGTGTATTATTTCATCTTTATGTGCCGACAAAGTCTGCCTCAGGGCTCAGGTAGGCTGTTAAATGAATGAAATCTAAGGCAGAGAAATCATTCTATGCATGAAATTGAACAGTTTGGCTTGATAGGAATGTGTGCCATAGCCCCGAATTCTTGCTGCCTCGACCTTTCCTGTTCAGTTGATGGCTGCAACAAAGTTTGCCTCGCAGCTCAAGTAGGCTGTTAAATGAATGAAATCTGAGGTGGGAGCTCTGATACATACATTGAATTAAACTCTTTGGCTTCCTACTAATTTGTGCCATCTTGAATTTATTCTCTTGACGCGTCGGTGCGTGTTTACCGTTAGATCACGGGAACGCGATCAGCGATCAAAGTCGGTGATCAAAGTCGGCGAACTTGTCTACTCCTCTACATGCCTGAACTACCGGAGTCTGTGACCTCGGGCACCCTCCCCAAGGTGTTTGTAGACGACCAACCAGAGTCCTCCCGCTGTGTTAAGACTATCCAAGCCGATCCCACCCAAGCAGAATCTGCTGTTCACCCTGCTGGTACTCGGGCATCTGCTGGGCATGTTTATACTTTGGAGTCTTCCTCGACGGCTTCTCGTGGCTCCTGTGGGTCTCAGACACCTATATACCCACCCCTCTACTCTACCACCGGCAACGAGGCCTCAGTCCCGATCTCAGAGCATGGATTGATTCTAGTTGATACCGAAACACATCCTCGAAATGTTATTCTCAAGTTCAAAGATAACAGCGGACGCACTTACTGGTGTCAGGTAAGTCCTTGTTCGCCCTCTATCTGCTATTTAATTCAACTACCTGCCAGATCCGGCTCTTGAAGCACACAGTTTCACAAATCTATAATAAAGTGGACTGGGAAAACGCGATCTGCTTAGTGGACAGTTCATCTCGAGGGTTCAAAATCGGGGTAGTGTTTGAATTCAAGCATCATGTACTGGCTTTTCTCACCCTAGATCTCCTTGTGCAGGCGTGTCCATCATTTAATTGCTACCTTATTGATGTCTGACGTATTTTTGCTCACAGTTCTACTGGTCCGAGAGTCGCACGCTCCTTCCTGCCCAGCAGCCTGATGTATTTCTTGAATTCCCTCGGTTTCTTGATGACCTGGTGGCATGGATGAAGCAGCGCCGCACCGTCCAGTCTTGTCGAGCTGGGAATGCAATGACCCTGGTGCGCACTAGTACGGAGATTTTTCCAGGGGCTGGTGTATACACAATTTCAGAGCTGTGGCACATGGCGGGTAAGTAAAGCATTATCTTGATTTATCTTATCTTTATCGTTACATATCACACTTGCACTCGCTCACCCTCTCCAGGTCTATCACCCAACCTTACAGAGGCAGAGGTATTTGATTCTGCATCGCGCACTGCGCGATTGTGTGCCGCCTTCTTCCACTTTGGAAAAGAGGCCCACACGACACTGTGGTATGTTCTGTGTTCTGTGCCCATTGCACCGCCTTTATCAACTGAGTTTTAGGACTCTTGTGAAACGCTTCCTTGTGGACTATGTTATTTGTGTTCGCCCCAACCATCGCCTCCTCTACAGTGACAGACTTCATGTCTATGGCAAGGATCGCTCTTATGTGACGACCTGCTTCAATAAGCTGTTGACAGATTTCGAGGTATTTGTCCCACTAGAACAAGTGGGCCTTGATCTCATGCTTTGAGTAGGGGATCTGCGATGCCAATTCTCAGGAAGACATCTGGATTCGAGACTTCAACCCTTCTAAGGGCCCGTTTGACGTATTTGAACCCGACCTCGTCCGACATGCTTTGGAGAATGAGGAACTCAATCTTGGGTCCCTCATATTTGGGGCTGAGCTATGGGGTGACCTCCATTCAGGTGCTCAACTGCCCGACAAATGCCTGCAAAGTGACAACATTTTATCCCAATTTTTCTCAACCACGCCGAGTAAGTGTCTCATTCACGTTTCAATAATAACTTGTAACATTGAGTGTCGTACACAGTTCCAACCAACATGTCTGCCACTTGGCTGAACCCTTCTGCCTACCTCTATCTTTTCAGCATGGGCGCCAAGGCTCACCGTGCCTCGCATCCTCTTGTTCATCTCTATCGGGCATCCAATACGGATATTTGGTCGGTCATACCTGCCTACCCCAATAATTCTGCTCCCATCCCGCGTCCCAAACCTCGGCGTTCAATTTCTAACAAGGTCCCACTGGCACCAACACCTTCTCCGACACCGATGTCTGAGTGCGACTCAGGGACGCGCGAGAAGGCATTACTGAATAGCATCATTCAGTACACCCAAGATTTCACCGTAGGCCCTCTTGATTATTGTGGCATTGCACGTCTCATTAAAGGGCGCGGGCCTGACATGTAAGCTCCCCATCCTCATCCCTCGCCCACACTGATAGCTGTTTCAGTATAATGTATTGCAAAGGCGATCCCCGTGTGCCTGAGTTCTATCATCGGCGTCTCGCTCTTGCAGAGGTAACCGCAAAACTCAGACTTCGGGGGAAGGGAAAAAAGGGGTTAGCAGCGAAGGTGGTGGCCGGTGTTAACAAGAAGATCACCCGAATTCCGAAGCTCGAGGTAGGGGAAGATGGGAACAAGGAAAATGAGGAGAAGCCGCAAGGTAAAAGAAGGCACTCAGCTGACCGAGACCTTGCTTTGAGTGGTCTGATACTGTCCCCGAGAAAGAAACGTCGTCTTAGCAGTGTAATTTAATTTGGTGATATATTATCATAGTCCCCTGTCCCCAGCCACGCCTCCGAGTCCTGCTTCCCTGCTGCATCCACCCCTAAAATCCCAGAAGTACTAACTATGCTCTTAGAAAACTTGGTCGTCGCGTGATTTGAACCTGCGCAGGGCTGGAACGATTTGAAATCGAACCGCGTAGCTCCGGCCTACCGTACCAGACCTGGATATCTGGACAAAATCAGGCGGTTGATGCTTGGAATGCATCACGAGATATACCCTGAATCTCTACGGCTCATCGCTGCTACAGCTAGCACCCTACGCCACCTGGAGCTCCGATGTGGAGGTCTGCTAGTTTCTGTCTTTCGTCAGATTGCTATTCCCTAACGCGCATTCCAAGTGTTTCAAATTCCTCTCGACCTTCCCCGTCTTCCTGTTCTGCGGGCGCTCGAACTGAAGATTTTCCTCAGCTATAGCCCAGGCTTGCCGCCACACCTGTACCCCGTCGTTGCGGCCTTGCCCACAACAACCCCTGCCCTCGAGGTCCTCCGCCTCACATTTTACGGCGCCCTTCCTGACGAAGAGGATTGGGGACCCGACCGCGCCGGGCCTCTCCCCTTGTTCGACGACGCCTGCGCCTATCCCGCAAAACTTCCGTCTCTGAGTGCGCCGGGTGCATTGCCACGGGCAGCCAGATCGCCCCGTTGATCAAGAGGACTACGCCGCCTTCCACGCGTTTATCCTCGAATGATTCCCCGGATTGTGGGGCACTGGAGTCCTCGAGATTTCTGCTGGTGGTGGCGAGGGCCCACCTTGATTGAAGACATAGCCGGCGCCACGTACACTGGTGCCGGGGGCTATTGCCACCTCTACCGTGCCTGCGATGATGGAACGGGTCGTCCGCGGGTGTGCATCCTGGATGTGCACGACACGCAGCCACGGCCATATACCCCCCCCCCCCCCCCCCCCCCCCCCTCCCGCGGATGCACGACACGTACGAGGGCAAGCCACTTCTGATGACCCGCACGCTGGGCTCACGAGAAACCCAGCATAGCATCCCGGTTTCCTGCCGGCTCCGGATCTCATTCGCAGCCCCATGACCGCACATCAGACAGACGGGTCTCAATCCCAATCTCAATCCCAATCGTAATGAGTCTCGACAACGAAGTAGCCAGCCCCCTCGAATCCGAATTCGCCGCTGGACTTGCTGACGGCCGTCGCTACCGCCATCCACGACCAACTTGCACGTCGCATTCCGATCCTTCCAAGTCTGCCGCCGCGAGCCGTGACGCCCTTGAGTTACCGGGGACCCTGCATAGCACACCGTCGCCCCCTGTTGCCTCGCCTCGCCTTCTCCCGCAATTCACCATCTTCCACCTCCATCCCTTCCCCTCCCACTTCCACGCACGCGTTTGTGGTGTGCGCATCACCCAGGCTTCACGCACGCACACCCTTGTTCTTCCTTTCTCTGCTCACAATGGGCCACGAGTCCATGACAGTCCGGCCAACAGGCACTCGATACTGTGCTATCTATCCTATTCGGACGTCTGGAATAAACTCAAGATACTCATACAATACAAAGCGCCTCTTGCGCTCATTCCCGCTCCTGCGTGTTCCGCACCGAGAATAATCCAGCTTCGAGCTGAGCGAGCGCCACACGACGAAGCCCAAAGCTAGCCAAGCCGGGCTAGGAACGGTCTCACGCCGAGACCGGCGTCGAAATGTACATACAGCGTCACTTGTGCGTGAAGCTGGAGCGCGCGAGGGCGGACAATGGAAGCGGAGATGTGATAAAAAGATGCGCGCGCGCGAGGTCCCGAGCAGTGGGACGGACGACGGCTCGAGTTGCAGAGACGGAATATGTAGCAGTAGGTCGGGGTGACAGAGGTTTCATCCAATATAATATATCATGTATCATAGGCATGTGCGCGGCGGTACAAGACGAGATGGGTGAGTAATGTGTACAATGGGTTTTGCTTGAGATGCAATTGGAGAGAAAGAATTGGGACAATAAAATGTAGCTGCATAGAGAAAGGATCAGCAATGCGGCCGGCGCGACGAAAGAAGGTAGGCACACGCACGACGCGAGAATCATGCGCCGAACCCGTAGAGCGTGCGGCCGGAGCGCTTGAGGGCGTAGACGACGTCGAGGGCCGTGACAGTTTTGCTGTGCATCAGGACAATGAGACAGGGCACGGAGAAAGGGAGGGGCGACGCACCGCTTGGCGTGCTCGGTGTAGGTGACCGAGTCGCGGATGACGTTCTCGAGGAAGATCTTGAGCACGCCGCGGGTCTCTTCGTAGATGAGGCCCGAGATACGCTTCACGCCTCCACGGCGGGCGAGGCGGCGGATAGCGGGTTTTGTGATACCTAGAAGAGAAGGTTGGTGAGCAAAGCGAGTTGACGTGGCACGCGAGTCGGACGCACCCTGGATGTTGTCGCGAAGAATCTTGCGGTGGCGCTTGGCGCCGCCCTTGCCGAGGCCCTAGAGAATCGACGGCGACGGTGAGCATGGACCAAGTTGGCGATGAAGGATGTACCTTTCCACCTTTGCCGCGTCCAGACATGTTATTGAGAAGTAGTGAGGGGTGGGTGGTGGTTGTGGTTGAAGAGAGAGGCGTGGCTCAATCAAACAACACGCACGCGCTGTTTGTTGACAACCCATGTTTGCGGCTGTTGACGCGTTTTTTCCTCCATTCGACACTCTGCCGAAGCGGCTTGCTTCTCTCTCCTCAAGTTGCCTTACTCCTTGCACTCTCGACGCTATCCGAGTCATTTCCTCCCAAGTTTTCGTGTCTCTCAGCCCGGGAATTTGTCTGCAACCAGCTGCCCGATTTTTTCTTGGCTCAATCTCTCCATCAGATTACAATATGCTTTGTATTCTCTGCTTTTCTGTGGTCACTGGTCAGCCTGCCACTCTTCAATGCATCGAATCCCCAACAAGACCAAATCTGTCGCCGCTGGATTGAGTTCTAAGGCCCGTGTTGTCATGTACTGAGCGATGAGCTGTCGGTGCCTCTTAGGCAGTCGCCTGGCTCCACGGTTTCCGACTTCCCTTCGCTCCCCGGGTCGTTGTTCTGTCATTGCGGCGCTGGCGCTGGTCTTCACGCACACCTCGACATTCATATCGATCATCACAGACTGCCTCTTTGGCCCTTGTCACTCCTGACCGATTCGATATTCCTCTCGGTCATCTCAAGCAGTCGCGCGAGGATACCAAAGATCCGTATGGCTGGGCTGATTCAAGCATATGTATCGTCGAGGAGTTCAAATCGTCAAGGGCATCGACGCTGCCATGAAAGATATGCCGCGGACCGCACAGGACAAGGAAACTCACAAGTCGAGACGAAGCTTCACTGAGGAAGAAAGACAGCTTCAGCATTGACCGTGCAGGCATGCCTTCCCATGCCACGCACCCCTACGGCCCCGCTTCTCCCACCGCGCGCACCAAAACCAGAATTGGACGCTTGCAACGCCGATACTATGTCGCTCACTGCCTCGGCTTATTTGTCCCCTTTCCTTCCTTCGACCTCGGCTATCGTTTCACTGTGGGCGCAATCTACCTCTGGCGCCAATTTCCTCCTCAAACCGGCCCCACCATCGATGGCGACAATATCGCTCTACACCACAGCCCCCTCGCTCGCGCAAGCCGGCGAGATTCTGGACACGCACATCAACATCATGCCCTTCTCCCCCGGCCTCGTTCGCCTCAACTGTGCATTGCGGCAGCCTAATCCGACTCTTCCCCCGACCGCTTCTCTCGTCTCATCCGACCAAGTTGTCTCCGATCCTGTCGCGGCTTTTGCGGCTCGGGCGGCACAGATAGCGGGGCACGAGCCATCTCCCCCTCCGCACTCCACTCCTGGCCCCTACACCTCATCCTCGACACCACCTCCCAAACCGTCCTCCAGCTCCAAAACACCCTGCGCGCCCCCATCCTCTCCCACCTCTCCCCGTCGACGCGGAGGCTGACGGGCCTGTCGGACGACATGCAGCTCACGCCGTACCTGTACCTGCACCCGCAGCGCCTGCGCTTCGTCCTCGCGCTCGGCGGGCTCTCCGAGTGCGCCAAGTCCACGCTGGGCGCGCGCGTCGCCACCCACTCCCACTTCCGGCGTGGGGCGGGACGCCCGAGAAGCGCGCGTACCTGCTCGACGCCGCCACGAAGGCGCTCGGGCTCGGGCTCGACGTCCACGCCCTCCCGGAAGCCGTGCAGGCACAGCACGTTCAGGTTCAGCAGATCGAGGACTACACCAAGGCGCATTTTTGGGCGGCGGTGCTGTCGCTCGAGTTGGTGCATCGCCTCGGCGCGTCCGAGAGGCGAAGCGCGTTTTGGGTGGCCTGGTGCAGGTCGTGTGCGTCGATGTGACGGAGGCTGAGAGGATCAGGAGGCAGGTTCAGCGGGTGGGCCGGGGGGAGGTGGAAGGGACGGAGGAGGAGAAGGTGCAGAAGATACAGGAGCTGAGGGATAAGGACGTGGTCAAGCGGGAGCGGGGCGCGGAGTGCGTGAAGGGGATTGCGGATGTGGTTCTGGATAACAGTGGCGGGCTGGAGGAGGCGTGGGCTGGGTTGGAGGGGTTTCTTGTGGCGAGGATGAACGCGTAGTTTGGCTGCGGTCTCGGACGATAGAAATCGAAAATGTTTCTCGCAGCATCTTGCGTGGTGGCCAGGTGTTCCTTGTCCAAGCTAAACAAACAGTGGGGTGAGAATACTATCTTCTATTATTTTCGAAGGCCGGCCGCCGATGTCAGTGGTTATTCCATCGCAGAACAGGCCAAGGAGGGCCAAGTACGGCCAAGTACTTGGCGGTCCAAGTGCCGACTATTCAACGCCAATAGCCTGATTTAGCTTGTCCCAAGTTGGCTTCGATTCTCGGAACCTGTGGATCGGAAATCCACAAGGGACGAAATCCATGCTGAGTACCGGGAAAACATAGGCTCTGGCGTCTCATTGAAATGATGATAAAGCGGCTGGTGCATTTTATTTTATTTATTTGTGTACAACATACGACTACGATGCCCGCATCCTCAGTTCAGTTCAGTAGGCTCGTGAAACCAGCCCAGCCCGGTGAAATTGATGCCATTGTAAACTCAGACATTCCCCATCCCGTCTCATCGCGCAGGGGCCTTGGGGCTTGCATGTGCGAATGCCCATGCCGCCACGACCATCACTGCTGATCGCGCTCGACACACGCTCCAGCCGGTCGTGTACGCAGCGCATCCCGCGCCCCGAATGCGTTCCATCAGGGACCGCACAGAGCGCCCGCGAGCCACATCCTGCACATCCTGCGCTCGGTACACGCCAGCCAGCCAGCCAGCGCATCGAAACTCATCTCGTCGAGGGAGGGAGGATCGCGCTGGCACAGCCCACATATTGCGAGTGCAAGCCTTCCTTCCATGCACATCCCTTCGTCGAGGGGGGCGCCGGCAGCGCGACCGCCACCCATGGCCACCATCTCCTTTCCTCTTTCTCCCCACTGCCACTTCCGTCCCTTCGCATGCACCGCTACCCCGCGGCCCATGGAGATGGAATGCGGAGGCCAAGGAGATCTTCGCCTCGCCCCGGCGCAGCTCCGCTCAGCTTGGGCAAGCGAAGGAAAACCAGGAAAGTAAGACGAAAGAAAGGAAGACTGACAAATACGCCACGACGTTATGGTCCACGAACTGGGTGTTCCCATCGTACATCGTAGTGGGGCCATTTGCTGTTGCAGAGGTCAGTATGTGTGGGTCACAGGCAGAGGAGAAGGGGAGGTAGGGGGAGGAGGACAGAAGAGGGAAGAAAAGGAGGGGCGCGCGCCTTTGCAGGCTCGGTGCCTCGCTTCCAAGGGCGCGTCGCTCATCAGAGCGAAGCCAAGCGTCCGCACACTCTGCCATTGTCACTCCAGCGAAGTAACAGCACGCGCCCTCACCCGAGCGAGGGAAACGACGAAAGAAAAAAAAAAGCGCTCGCCATTCAAGGCAGGGAAACGCGCTCGTCGTCCTCGATCTCACGCGCGCCACCGGTTAGAGCGGCGCGCCCGCGCTCATCATTCGATCGAGAAAAGCACCGCGCGGGCTCGTCAGAGAGGTAAACGCGCTCTTACTCCCTCGTCATACGAGCGAGCCACGCAAAAACGCGACTCCGCCCTCCTGTCCTCCTGGATAACGACAGGAGGAGGGCCGAGTACGAGCATGGGGGGAAAGGGAAGTGTGGCCGTCCTTGCATCCAAACCCCCGCACGCTTAACCGGAGTATTAATGGAATAGAATGAACAAAAAAAACGCACTAAGTATTCAATCCAAAAACATCTACACTCGTCGCGCTGCTATTCGTATTGGAAGGGCCGCACGCAAGATAGTTGGTGACGGTATCGTGGGAGGAGGAACACAGACATCGAGGCGACGAGGGCTGAGCAGTTGTTAAATATTCTAGAGAAGTGCGAGCCGAGGGGAGTGAGAGGCGAGGAGATGAATTAAAGGGATGTTAGGGAAGACGCACAAATACGTCTTGACATCCCTCGCTGCTGCCTTCAAAAACGGCGCCCAGAACCTCGTTGCCGACGTTGTCATATTCCGAGATAAGCCCGACGTGAGGAACGAACGGCTCGGGCATATCGGAGGATAGGCTAGCCATGCGGGAATCGGGAAAGATGTGACGTTCTTAGTGACTCGTCACTCTTTCCTCTTGCGCGCTCCCCATCGCGCACAATTCCCTCTCGACTTATCTGCTTTTCCCCGCCCTCCGCTCCCTCTTTCTTTCTTCCAGCGTGTGGTGAGTTGGCTTGGGCGCCTTTGGCGCGCCCCCTACGGCCTCCTTCCTTTCACCGCATGCTCAGAGTCGGTTTCCCCGCTCGGAGCTGAGTTGGCCGTGACGACGCGCGGTGCCGTTCGCCTTGCGCGTCCTCCCCGTCCTCCCCACTCTCCCGTTTCCGCCCGAAGGGCGGCCGAGCGGAGAGCCTTCGGCTCTTTCCACACCCACGCATTCAAATTCCACTCGGAGCTCTGAATACGTTTTCTCTCGCTGTTTCTCCCTATCCTCTCTCTCACACGTACCGCTGACGGCCTCTAGCCTATCTCTAAAAAGACGTTGATTGTTTCGATGTACTGCCGTCGCCGTCGTAATCATCATCAGTACACTAAGAGAAACCTGTCTGTACTTACCCGGTCGAGGAGAGTAGTGCACCAAGTGAACGCGTGCCAGTCAGTCTCCCTCTATTGGCACAACACGTACGTCGCCTTAGGAGGTCTAGACTGTGGTGTGGTCAGAACGAGCTAAAGGATGAGAAGGAAGAGGTCAATGTACCAATCGGGGACTGCGCATCCATGAATTGATGCGGCACCGACCGGCAGAGCGTGCGACATCGACACACATTGATTTATTGCGCTCTCAGGATAGGTACAATCAGTCTACTAAATTCTTCAAAAATTTCTGCTCTATCCCATGGAAAATGAGCATCTTAATTTCTTGTGCCGAAAGAAACGGATCCAGCGGTAAGAATGTTACCGGCAAGATTCGATCTTTCCTGCTGCCGTTGATTCGATCATTCGAAACGGCCGGTCGGCAATATCAGATACAACTCACCTTCCGCTGCCGCTCGTACAAGAGTCAGGATCATACCTTGTCTGTCAAAACAATATATTCATGCAATCCGAGATGAGCCTACTCAGAAGTTCCAACCTGCCACAAACGGTACGGATTGATGCCGAATGACACGGCAAATGTATAAGATGGGACCCCGGATGGACTCGGGTCGGGCAGGAAAGCTCTAGCTGAGATCAATTCCACGCGAACCTCTGGAAACGTCCACTTCCCAAGCGATCGGATCTTCTGGGTGATACACATCTTGATTAACACCTCGTCCCCATGAAAACCTCAGCCACCAGCTATTAATGCTATCTGATCCCACATCCTTGTATCTCGACCACATTCCACTTCTGCAATGAGTCGCCCTGCCTCTCTGGCACCCAAAAGTACCAAACCCACCACACACCTAGGAAATGCTCTTAGGAAAGTCATGCCCAGCAGAACAGCCGTGGATGCCCCCCCTGTACCTGAAGATGGTGTGGCAGCCATGATCAAGGTGGCCAATCGCACTGTTAAAGCCACTATGGCCATGCTAGGCTCAACTGTCTCTGATCTCCCTGATGACTCCCCAATGCTTGGAAACAAGTTTGCAAGCACAATCAAGGCTGTTATGCCAATCCTTGAAGGTGCAAAAGCAGCCGTCACAGGCCTTGGTATCCCAGGTGTTGAGGGTGTTGTCAATGGTGTGTACTTTTTGGCACAGAAGACTTTGGTGTGTGGTACTGGAGATGTAAATAAATTCTGCTAACAAATTCAACAGGATATGAAAGCAAACCGGGAAGACTTCTCCAAGTTGAATGAACAGTTGCAAGCTTTGACCAAAACTGACACTGGAGATCTTAATGATGGAGATTTGAAGAACCGCATCACAAATCTGTTCTTGTGGGTAGCTTCTTAATCCTGGGCTATGATGCTATGCTGAGTTGTCTTAGGAATATGACTACAGTTGCCGAATCATGCAAATCACTCATGGATAAAGGGAATATTTCACAATTCTGGAAAACTGCAGAATGTGCAAAGCAAATTCAAGGCATGAAAAATTCAATAGCCTCACACATTCAGGACTTTACTGTAAGTACTATCAATTGATCTGTAATCACTCTGCTCATAGTATACAGCTCAAGAGCAACATCTCAATTGAAAGATTGGTCCAAGATATAGGATCCAAAGGTATATAAGTGAAACAGCTACCCAGAAAATATGGTCTGAATTTCAGTTAGTTGATCGAGTGCAGGCTGAACAGATCCTTGCCAAAATCAAATATGTTTCAGCACGGTACAATGCTGAAAATACCCCTGATTCATGTGCAGATGGTACACGAGTTGATATTATCCAGGAGATTGTGACACACTTGACTGGAGCACTTCATCCAGCTCACCGCATTATCATGCTCAGTGGCTCTGCAGGATCTGGCAAATCAACAATTGCAAAGACTGTTGCAACTATTCTAGCAGAGGAAAAGTGTATCCTTGCAGCCTCATTCTTTTTTTCTCGAAACTATGCAGAACGTCAAGAAATTCAAGGCCTCCCTCTCACTCTTGCCTATCAGCTAGCAGATTTCAACATCAACTTTAGGACCCTTCTTGTCAAATTTTTGGAAGAAGACAAGACTGGTATTCTTGATGCAGAGCCAAAAGTGCAATTTCAGAAGCTTGTTGTTGAGCTTCTTACTCAGATACCAGCTTGCCAAACTCCATGGGTCATTTGTCTTGATGCATTGGATGAATGTGGACAGGATCATGGTCAAACTGTCCTGCAATGGCTATCAACTTACATTGACAGGATACCTGTATACATTCAGTTCTTTCTGACTGGACGCCCTGAAGTTCCATCTTATCTCAAGCATGATAAACTGTGCTCTATGATGCATAGCATTATTCTGGACAGCATTGACAAAACAAAGGTCCAGAAAGATATTGAAAAATATGTAACACAGGCACTGGATGGCAGTAATTGGAAAACAAAATCTGATTGGAAAGCTCAGAAGCAAGATATTCAGGCCATAACTAATCATGCCAATGGCCTGTTTGTCTATGCTGCAACTGCTGTTCGCTACATTCTTGCAGGCTTGCCCAAGACTGATCCACAGAAGTCAATTGACTACCTTCTCAAGGGTGCTCCACTTTTGCATTTGGATGACCTCTACTACTATGTCATGAATGAGGCCATTCAAATACCAGGAGAGTCAGATCCACGTGCTCAAGATGAATATTATCTGTCTTTGAAAGTGCTTCACACAATCATTCTCCTTTTTGAACCTATGAACCCAGGGAATTTAGCAGAGTTCCTTGGTATAGAGGAGAAGGCACTTCGAAACATATTATCTCCTCTGAGCGCAGTCATTTATATCCCAAATGACAATGAGGGCAAAATACAGATCATACACCTGTCCTTCAGGGAGTTTCTAATAGCAAGAATATCAAGCAAGCGCTCTGACTTGGTCTTTTGCACAGAGCAGCAGATGCTGTACCATTTCGACCAACTGTTCATCAATTTCGGAATTTTCGATGTCCGGGATGCCCGATAAATTTTCTTTTGAATTAAAGTGAATTTTGCACACATCAAAAAAATCTGAGTGTCACGCGTCACTGAACACTTGGTCGAAATAGTACAGTGTATGATATTGCTTGCAATGTACTCCAAGTTATGCAGAATAATCTAAGGTTCAATATCTGTGGTTTGGAGACATCATGCCTCCGGAATGATGATATGCCAAACTTGAAGGAAAAGTTGGATGACAATCTTCCACCCTGGCTTAGATATTCATGCATCTTCTGGGGAGATCATTTATCTGTGCTCCCACAGGATACAAAAATTGACAAGAAAGTGTTAGATTTTTTTCAACATAAAGTGTTGTTTTGGCTTGAAGTGCTAAGTCTGTTGAAAATGACAAGGATAGCAACAGAGAGTCTATCAAAGTTGATAACATGGACAAAGGTAGGTAGAGATACTTTGTCTGGTATATGTAAAAAACTAAACAATAACAAGGATCCTGACATTCAGCACTTTGCAATAGATGTGAAAAGGTTTATCAGGTTTTTCCAGCCAGCAATTTCACAAAGTACTCCACATCTCTATATATCTGCTTTAGCTCTAGCCCCAGTACAATCCAAAATCAGAAAAACATTCCAGCCACACTTTCCTGGACTGCTATTAGTTCAGTGTGGAGGAATGAGAGAATGGCCGGCTACATTAGCTGTGCTAGAGGGCCACACAGGCCCAGTCCAGTCTGTGGCCTTCTCCCCTGATGGGAGGCACATTGTCTCTGCATCCGAGGACCACACCCTCCGCCTGTGGGATGCAGAGACTGGAGCTCAAATTGGTGATGCCCTGGAGGGCCACACTGGCTGGGTCAGTTCTATGGCCTTCTCCCCTGATGGGAGGCACATTGTCTCTGCATCTTTTGACCACACCCTCTGCCTGTGGGATGCAGAGACTGGAGCTCCAATTGGTGATGCACTGGAGGGACACACTCGCGGGGTCTGGTCTGTGGTCTTCTCCCCTGATGGGAGGCACATTGTCTCTGCATCTTATGACAATACCCTCCGCCTGTGGGATGCAGAGACTGGAGCACAGATTGGTGATGCACTGGAGGGCCACACTGGTGAGGTCGTTTCTATGGCCTTCTCCCCTGATGGGAGGCACATTGTCTCTGCGTCTCATGACCACACCCTCCGCCTGTGGGATGCAGAGACTGGAGCTCAGATTGGTGATGCACTGGAAGGCCACACTGGCAGGGTCAGTTCTGTGGCCTTCTCCCCTGAAGGGAGGCACATTGTCTCTGCATCTCATGACCACACCCTCCACCTGTGGGATGCAGCGACTGGAGCTCCAATTGGTGATGCACTGGAGGGCCACACTGGTGATGTCATTTCTGTGGCCTTCTCCCCTGATGGGAGGCACATTGTCTCTGCATCCTACGACCACACCCTCCGCCTGTGGGATGCAGAGACTGGAGCTCAGATTGGTGATGCACTGGAGGGCCACACTCGAGAGGTCAGTTCTGTGGCCTTCTCCCCTGATGGGAGGCACATTGTCTCTGCATCCTATGACCGCACCCTCTGCCTGTGGGATACAGAGATTGGAGCTCAGATTGGTGATGCACTGGAGGGCCACACTAGCGGGGTCATGGCTGTGGCCTTCTCCCCTGATGGGAGGCACATTGTCTCTGCATCCTGTGACCACACCCTCCGCCTGTGGGATGCAGAGACTGGAGCTCCAATTGGTGATACACTGGAGGGCCACACTGACTCAGTCTTTTCTGTGGCCTTCTCCCCTAATGGGAGGCACATTGTCTCTGCATCCTATGACCACACCCTCTGCCTGTGGAATGCAGAGACTGGAGCTCCAATTTGTGATGCACTGGAGGGCCACACTGGCGCGGTCATTTCTGTGGCCTTCTCCCCTGATGGGAGGCACATTGTCTCTGCATCTGATGACCACACCCTCCGCCTGTGGAATGCAGAGACTGGAGCTCCAATTGGTGATGCACTGGAGGGCTACACTGGCGGGGTCAGTTCTGTGGCCTTCTCCCCTGATGGGAGGCACATTGTCTCTGCATTTCATGACCACACCCTCCACCTGTGGGATGCGGAAACAGGAGCTCCTATTGGTGATGCACTGGAGGGCCACACTGGCGATGTCATTTCTGTGGCCTTTTCCCCTGATGGGAGGCACATTGTCTCTGCATCCTATGACCACACCCTCCGCCTGTGGGATGCAGAGACTGGAGCTCCAATTGGTGATGCACTGGAGGGCCACACTGGTGCAGTCATTTTTGTGGCCTTCTCCCCTGATGGGAGCCACATTGTCTCTGCATCTCATGACTACACCCTCCGCCTGTGGGATGCAGAGACAGGAGCTCCAATTGGTGATGCACTGGAGGGCCACACTGGCGATGTTGTTTCTGTGGCCTTCTCCCCTGATGGGAGGCACATTGTCTCTGCATCCTATGACTACACCCTCCGCCTGTGGGATGCAGAGACTGGGGCTCAGATTGGTGATGCACTGGAGGGCCACACTAGCTTGGTCATGTCTGTGGCCTTCTCCCCTGATGGGAGGCACATTGTCTCTGCATCCTATGACCACACCCTCCGCCTGTGGGATACAGAGACTGGAGCTCAGATTGGTGATGCACTGGAGGGCCACACTAGCATGGTCCTGTCTGTGGCCTTCTCCCCTGATGGGAGGCACATTGTCTCTGCATCTCATGACCACACCCTCCGCCTGTGGGATGCAGAGACTGGAGCTCAAAGTGGTGAAGAAGCACTGGAGGGCCACATCCCCTCAACCAACTCTGTCACAATTCTGCATGATAGGAAGCACAATGTGTCTGCATCTCATCACTGTTATCTCCCCTCATGGGATGCAGAGCCTTTGAATTCAGATGTCCCTCCCACTGCAAAAAGCACATCACCAGAGTACAATTTCTGTGTGGCCCAGAAGTGGGACAAAGTAAGCCTGATTCCCCCATCTTTCTTTCCATAGGTTGAGTAAATCTCTTGTAGATCCATGTGACCACTGTTTCTCCATTTTGGTCCATTAATCAAGGCTGGGTGTCGTCCAAAGCTGGATTACTCTTCTGGCTCCCAAGTCAACACCGAAGTGGATTCTGGATGCCTCTTAATAAATTCATAATTGGCCAACACCAAACAAGATTCTCCTACGAGAAATTCATGCATAGTCTAGAATGGGTGAAGTGTTATTCACCTCCTGAGGAACAAAATGTGGGGTAGGATCACAAAGAATTCCTGTAATTTTTTTCCCCTTTAACATCCCATCAACTGCTACTGTTCTTTTATATCCTTTGATAAGACTTTGTTCAAATTGTTAAATGTGTGTCATGCGCCTCATTGTTGAACAAAAATCGGGCAAAAGTCGTGTATCACAAAGCCCTATCTCTACAACCTGAGATTGTGGAGCCATATTCCATTGAATCAGGGCCTATAAGGCCCACTAATAATCTAGAGGTAACAGACCCTGTGAGAGCTCACCAGAATTCAAATATTCATTGCTGAATTGAGTGGGTGGGGTATTGGATTCCAGAAAA
The DNA here is from genome assembly GCA_029378375.1 of Mycena olivaceomarginata. Lineage (NCBI taxonomy): Eukaryota > Fungi > Basidiomycota > Agaricomycetes > Agaricales > Mycenaceae > Mycena > Mycena olivaceomarginata. The sequence goes on along the minus strand of JARKIC010000706.1, from coordinate 7,679 downwards.
AGTAAACTCTACAGCACTTGTACACTGACTTACTTATATACTAAATGAGATATACTACAGTACCTAAGAGAGAACAAGGAAAGACAGAGTACAAGAACATGAACATGTTGTGAACACAACTGGAACACATCATGTCTGGCTAAGGCATGTCATGAGTCTACTCATGAGTAGACTCTGATCCGTGTATGAGTACTCATATTAAAAAATGTTGAACTTGGATCTATGGCATCTTGACTCATGAGTTGTACGAGTACTCATGGGTTTTGTGGAAATCATAAGTGCCTGTGAGTTTTGTACATATTCTGGCTATGATGCAAAAAATATAAATATCATTATCATAGCAGGTTACCACAGATGGCGTCTAAGAGGCATGTAACAATTCCAGACTGATCACAGGGCTTTCAAGGACACTTTGAACCTGTCAGATCAGTTAAAATCCAGTCAAGTAAGTACTCATGAGTTTGGGAATTCCTTTTCTACAATCCAGACTCGGATCTGTGGTGACCTGTCAGCCATGAGTGCTCAGACTCATGAGTAGCCTACTCACAGGTTTTCCCATGGGTCAACTCTTACGGACTCATGGGTTACTCAGACTTTATGACATGCCTTATGTCTGGCCATCAGATATTGGATCACTAGCAAGGCAGTGCTGAGAGAATGCTGAAGGTGTCAGGGGAACCTGTGCTCCAGCATTTCCATCTGCTCCATCACTTCTGGCACCCACCCCGTCACCTCCGGCACCCCCGTCATTTCTATCACTTCTGTCTGCTCAGTCACCCTCTGCCGCTCCGGTTCTGGCACCCTCAGCTCCCGTCCCGCCCCACTGCTCACGCTGGCATGTGTTATGCAACCAGGTCCCAGATCATTGTAGATACCTACGGGCATGTGCTACTGGGTAGTACTCAGTATATAAGGTTTCACATAGCATGGGAATCCTCATCCTTTCTTCTCTTCGGATTCCCCCGCTAGGTGCTGTCATGAATGACCTGGGTTTTACTTTTTTCGCGCGACACATCCGTATGGATACAGACGCGTCTTAGTGGCATGGGACTCTCATGATGCCACCACATGACCTTCTCACGGTTGAAACCCGGCCTCGGATTGTAAAGCCACAGACTTGGGGAGTCTGTGCCACGGGATACAGAAGACGTTAGGGACTAGGAACCTGTACAGATGGATCCTAGTCCCCGGATGCACCAACAGCTGACACAGAAGCGTACACGAAGTACATGACTGGTTGCAAACCGATCGGGATTTGAAGCACTGGATACGATGACACTCAGGATTAGGAAACCCGAACGTCAGGTCTCCTAAGTCCTCCGACGCCATGGAAACTGACACAGAGGAGTCTAAGAGTATCAGCATTAACACTCCTTAATGCTGCGGTACAGGAACTGATCGTGATTGACCGCGATCACTTTAATTTATTAGAAGACTATATAAGCTCGGTAGAATCTCCATGTACAGTAGATTCTACCTCGTCTAATCTTAGGCTTCTACCTTGGCTTGACATAGGCATTGTCTCCACCCTGCCCCGCTTCCTCCACATCGTGCTACGGGTTATATCCATGCCCCGGGTTGTATACCTGAGTGGATATCACACCCTCTTCGACTTGTTCCAGGTTGCGCCTCGCATCCCGACCTATGACATACGGCCTCCTAGGGAGGACACCGTACAACTGGTCCTACTGCTCGGGGAATACATGAGCTACTAGCGTCTATCGGGTTTCTCCTGGTTGGTGTTCTCGCTGGGTTACTTGCTGTTTAGCCGACCCAGAGGCCATTGCTGACAGGTGCATAGTATTCCCACTCCTGTATTTAGTACCTTTATTTATGCTTCAGATCCCCCCGCTAGCTTCTGCTGAAACGTAACATAAATGTGGGGCATCTAGTGCTATTTTTGCGATTCCTATGACTAGTATTTATGCAATAGGAAGCAGCTAGCACTTCTGTTGTTACTAGTGAGCTAGCTAGTACGCAGACCACTTGTTAGGTGATATAAAGGAGAGTCAGAGGGAGCCCTAATTGCTGACTGTAGCATGAGACTGCACTAGTGTGACACACTAGCTGCTAGTCGAGTGTACAAACAACCAGGGATTAAACCACTGCCTAAACATTTATGAGACATGACCTAGGAGACTCTAGTAGTCGAGAGATGACTTGCTATGGAGCTAGCAATAGTCTGTAGGACAGGAATCAATGATAGATGTATAGCTAAGGGACAGTGTCTGGAGCTAGCACGCTCGGTGCAGGTCTAGGCTGTACTATCTAATCTCTAGATAAGGGCCTAAGGTGGTAAGAGATGGAGAGATCTGGCTAGGACTCTAACAAGGCATACCATGGACATGTGAGAGATATGAAGCGACAGCTAGGGCCTGATACAGGTAGCTAGCTCAAGTGGAATAGCAGAAAGGCTATTGGTGCAGAGCTAGGGACAATCACCAAGGCTGTACGGATAACCGGAGGTCTGATTGATGTTCTGACCAAGGAGCAATGACCCTAGAATGCCAGGTGTAACACCAGATTGTCTAGATGTGATAGATCAATGCTCTGACAGAGGAGATATGACCTAGGACACTGGCTATATCACCGGGTTGTCCAGATGTGATCCTCAGCTATAGATGAGGAGCTGAGGATCTGCAATATACCCATGATTGAATGCTAACTGGTCAGTGAGGCTGACCTAGTGCATACCAGAAACAGTCTCAAAACCAACGGCAGTCGTTTCATTGGCTGACCATCCTAAATCACCTTATATTTGCTTATTGTATTATTCAGCTTGCTTTTCATATGTGGATAATTCTGTTCAGAAACCCCAGTTGCAAGCAGAAACCCCGGACCCAAAATAGATTCTATGCAGAAATCCGGGTTTCCCCCGGATGTGCTTGCCGGGACCTGCCTAATCTGGATCTCTGAAAAAAAAATTATCCCAGCAGAACAATTTAGAGTTCAAATAACTTCGAACCAACCAACAGAGCACAGTGTTATTTGCACAGCGCTGGTGACAGACCTGGTATTGAGGCACCCGGGCATTTATTCAAATCTGCTTGAGTTGCAACATGCTATAATGTACCTCATTACATTATGACGTCATCTCACAAGGGCTAATGCTGGCCTGAGCAGTTAGCTAAAAGGGATATAATGTGTCTTGAACCATTAGAAAAGGCGCTGGACAATGATCCTGGTAAAGGGTTGACGTGGGAAGTCGCTAATGGAGCAATCATGGTGAAACGGTGCACTTGATATACGACTAGAAATAGCTTAGATTCGGGTTTGCACAAAACAACCACAAAACCACCACTACAACAATCTATTCCTCCAAAGATGTAAGTGCTTCTCTTTGTGAGTTCGGGTCTGGGCCTTAGTATGCGACCAACGGGTTTGGAACAAACACAATTCGACTGCTAGACTTCAACAAAGCCGTTCAACAACACGCTAGCACTACGCAGCTGCCAACAACAATACCGCTAGCACCTGGGATGGGCAGGGGTTTATGGGTTGGATACAAGGTGGCTGGATCGCTAGATCGAAGGCACCAGGGCAGAGTATGTAGGTTTGTGAAAATCCTCGCAATGGGATACCCAAAGACTATTGAGGCTAACAACAAGGGGACTTCAATCCTCAAGCGACAAGGCAGTCCTTAAGCCGCTGACCTATTCCTTAACCAAGAACAGGAACATTTCCACTTTGTATTGGCAATAGACACTATAAGCGTCCAGCTAGCGACCCAACACACTACGACAGCGCTTCCGTCAATATCGGGGTGAAGGCGAAGTAACTGACAAGTTACAGTCGGTCTAGAGGTGGGGGCACCTAGTCCGTCTTCTTCTTAGTGGGCTCGAGTCAACACACAATCACCTAGCAGGCGATCCAACACACTACAAATATATCGGGGTGAAGGCAAAGCTGCTAGCGCAACTGCTAGCTGGTTCTCGAAGAGAACACCCTTGGTTTTATACGTGAAGACTCCGCGAGCCAACAACTTAGAACCTCAACTTAAGATCTCGACGTGTCCAGAGTCAACAGTATTGATTCCAATAAAGCTACTACTTGTGAAGTGTGTGTACAATCTCCACTAGCAACCTGAGACCACCTGCACCAACTTCGTACAAAGTCGGGGTGTAATAATCTGAGGTTCTAGCCTGCTCTGTGCTCCCTTTATACTACTGAGGTCCATGGTACATGTGATAAACAGAATGAATAATATAAATGAGTGAAAATGATGTGATAGATACGACAGCCAATGAAGCGACTGCCATTTGGTTTTATGATGGGTCTATGCCAAGCAGAACAGCCACACTGATCCACTAGCGTCCATTTATGGGTATCGTGAGTGATCCCTCAGCTTGCCATCAGCTGCTGGAATCGCTATCCTGACGAAGCGGAGTTGAATCCGCCGCCTGGAGTCATCTAGCACGAGTCAGAGCACCGGCTAGCAGTCTGTTTATCCGTTACTGCATATGTGGTGACCCGCGCATCTGCACCAATAGCCTGCTAGCTATTCTTTTACTGTCTACTTGCCTCTGTTTGTGACTCGCGACCGCGTCGCGACAGTCACGTGCTCGCATCTGTGTTTCGGTTCTCGGGTCGATCGCTAGTAGGGTCCCGCATGCTAGCGCCCCCGCTAGAAGGCTGCTAGCGCATAGTTTACTACCCTTCAGATCTCAGACTCGCCGCTCGCACCCCCAGCTAGTGTGCTCGCAATACCACTCTCCTGTGTCTCGCTTCCTAGGTGCTAGCACCTTGACTGTGTAGGCTTATGGTTATTTCCCCATGTTTGTGCCTTCAGACCGTACTAGCGCGTCACACCAGTCGTATCTGATGCTACAACTGGCAGCTTGGGCTCACTCCAGTTCTCCTTTGTATCACCTAGCCAGAGTCCTGAGTGCTAGTAATAACACTTCAGAAGTGCTAGCGCTTTCCCGTTGTATAAATACTGGTCCTAGGAAATCGCAAAATAGCACTAGATGCCGCGCGCTCTTGTTACGGCGTCTCATCTCCCCCTCACTAAATCTAGACCGTCCCCGGTCGTCGCGCAGTGCTATTCACTTTGCGATATTTAGTGGTCCTTCGGATGATATCTCCGCCAGGACACTTTTTATAATTTTTAGCCCATTTATTTGACGCCAGTCAAGTTATGCCTTCCCTAGCCAGCTCCACTCCATCCGAGTGTACTGCTAGAACTTTTGCCAAGGGCTTCCACGTCAAGTCCCTATCTTATCTAGCAATCTGCTTCCGTCTAACGGACCCACAGATTGGCCATCAACTGTCAGAGGGTCTTTAGTGCGTCGAGGTGTTTTATATCTGCGACAGGGGTTCATCTTGTCGCTTAATAATACTCCTGACAACCCTTCTAGACACTCTTCTGCTTCAGCTTTCTCTTGTACTTGTCTGCTCGCAGGTTCCCTACTTAAGTGCTTGCCAACTTTATTATTCCGTGGTGAAACACCGTGCCTGGTGATCCATCACGCTTCTAAAGCTTAATTTACGGCATTTCTTTTTTCGGTGCGCCAGCTCTTTCTTGCTCGAACCAGTCCCTGCAGGGACTGGTCTTCTGGACTGCAGTCTCCTTGAAACTGTTCTGGGAGGTCGCCGCGGTGCGTGCCGAGTTCTGCTGTCTGACTCGGGAACTAACATATATATAGGCGACAAAATTCTTTGTCTCCGAATTGTATGTCCACAACCCGTACCCTTCGCGCCTCCACCATCGCCAACAGCTTCAAAGCACAAATGTCCCGCAAGACTAAAGCGACTCTGTCGTCTTCGCCTGTTCGCCCGGTCGGTCAATCTGGCTGTCCTCTTCCCTGAGCTCTGAACCCCGTTCCCAAGGGTTCCAAAAGCGCCGCCACTGTCGCTCTGTCGAAGGATGCCTCTCCTGAGCCCCCCAAGCCTCAGCAGCACTCCGCGTATGGCGAGCGCCTGGCCCACGATCATCCGGACACCGACTACTGGGTCCCGTTCGACAACACCGTCTCCCGTGGCCTCATCCGCTACTTCGACAGCGACGCGCTTCCCACCTCTGACGCCTACGAATTCTTTGACGCGCTTCGTCTTGCCAAGCCGCACTTCGTAAGTACCTGTCTTCTGTATTGGCCCTTTTTAACTGTTTCGCATAGGTTAATTACCGCTCGTCTTTTCCTCAACCTCCTCTCGAAGTTGAGCGCTTCCTGTACACCGTGTACAAAGTCGCGTCCGCCGTTGAGTCCAAGTTCCCGAAACTGTTCAAGGCTCCCAAGACCAACCTGGGTCAAGACCTGAGTTTCTTTCTCCGACTCAAACCCACTGCGGAGGTGATGCAGGCCCTGGTGCGTTGTATCTCTCAGCCCCTGCCCACTGCGGCTCATCCTTCTTTTATTGTTTAGAAAGTGTACGCTAAAGGCGCACGCATCGCCCTGGATGCCTCCTTTGGGATTCCCCAGGTTGACACGCGCACCCCTACGCCTCCGTACCGTCCGCGCGACCTGCTCGACAATTCAGACGACGAGGACGACACCCTCCCTTCATTCACCAAGGGCAAGACCGCAGCCTCTGCTCGCAAGGTAAGTTCATTCCGTCCACCTGTACTTGTTTTTTCTGATGTTTCCTTTATTCCTGCTTCAGCGCGCTCGTAGTCCCTCCGATGAGGAGTCCATACCCAAGAAGCATCAGTCCCGGCGCAAGGCCAAGCCCAACAACTCTGACGCGGACTACATCGCCAACGACGACGACGCGGACCACGACGAGCTCGTGAACGACGCCGAGGAGCCTGCAGAGCCCGAACAAGCACACGAGGGCTCCGAGGCGTGCGAGGACGAGGAGGAAGAGGGCGAGGACGAGGAGGACGAGGAAGAGGAAGAGGAGGAGGCGACTCAGGCACCGCCCAAGAAGGCTGCGAAGGGCGCGGCCGGAGGCAAGGCCAAAGCCGCGCCAGCGACTGCCCTCGCTGCTCCTGTCTCTCCGCTTTTTGCGGGACCCCATACGTTGCCACTTAATTCTTTCTCTGTCGTCTCGCTAACCTGTTCTAATCTGCAGCCAGCAACCCCAAAAAGGTCAAAGCGATGCCGGTCGAGCAGATCGGGCACGGCCTCGTCACCGAGGCCGCCAAGCCGCCTTTCCTCAACAAAGGCCCTCCTGCGTGTACAAATTGCATTTCCCGTGGCCACGACTGCAAGCCCTGCATCACCAGTCACACCAACCATTGCCAGTGCTGCAACGACAGTCATATGGTTTGCTCGCGCGGCCGTACCGCCCCGGAGTTGCTCACCAGCTTCGAGCGCCTCCGCCCCGTTCTAGCTGTTTCTCCCTCTGGTACGTATCCTTTCTACCTTATCACCACTTCATGACTCATACTTTTGCTAGCGCTCAACACTGCACTGATCTCTCTCGTGACGGCTCGCCGTGAGCTGGATCTGCAATGGATCCAGCTTACCCGTATGTCGGCGCAATACGATCAGCAACTCCAGGAGCTCGTCGACATCATTCTTCAGCAGAACGACGCTTTCGACACCGAGTATGTGCGGCTGTTCTATGAAGACCCCGGCGACCGTGAAGTCCTTCAAGGCCTCCTTGAACGCGCTCTCCGACACACTTCGCCTGATGAACGTCACCGAGACCGGTACGCGCGACACCCTGTCACACCCGTGGTCCACAATCCCAAGCCGACGGTCGACGAGCCTTCCAACTCGTATACCTGTCTCGTG